>CM066048.1:49829454-49999454 GCA_033557465.1 Ichthyophis bannanicus | reverse complement strand
CACACCACTGGTAACCTCCTTCTCCTCAGAGTGAGCTCCATGTACCTGAACCCTTTGTTGTCTCCCACTCAATCAGTTTCTAACCCAGTCAATCACTTTAGGGTCCATCCCTAGGGTGCTCAATTTATTTATAAGTCGCCTGTGCAGAACCGTGCCAAAGGCTTTACTGAAATCCAAGTTCACCACATCTAGGGCTGTTAGGGATTATTTTCAGTACTGCTGCAGAACTGGACAGTCAGTTAGACCAGTGGTTCTCAATTACTTCCCAGAGTGCCCCTCAGACAGTCTGGTTTTCAGGATGTGAGATAGATTTCCATGCTCTGCCCCTACTGCATGCTAATCTATCTTATGCATATTCATTGGGGCTGTCCTGAAAACCAGACTAGCTAAGGCAGGGAAGTCAAACTGCAATCCTGGAGGCAGCGCATTCAGATCTATCGCATGCATATTCATTAGTTACATCCTAAAACCTTGACTGGTTTGCAGCCCTCCAGGATTGCAGTTTGACATCTCTGGGCTAGGGGGGACTCCAGGACTGGTTTGAGAAAAAAATGGTTTAGAAGTCTCCAGGGAGTGAGACAGAAGTTCCTGGATTATGGGAACTAGCTTCGGAGACACAGAGGAAGTTTCCCTCCTCCTCCTCCCCATCCACCTCCCATTGTTTTTGCAATTGAAAATCTTGGAGTAAATCCCTGCAGGCTAGGGAAGTTTGATCATGAAAACCTCAAGGACTAATGGAAGGCTTTTCTTCAGATGCATTACTGGTTCCAAGGAACTTAACTGGACTACAAATCCCAGAATGCTCTAGCCTGGGTTGCCAGAGGACCTCCTTCGTTCCAGCCAGTGCTCCCTCCGTGTTGTTGAATTTAGATGATGCTGACATGCTGTATTTTTTTTTTGAGAAATGTGGGTTTGGCATGAGTCCTGATGCCAATGTCTTAATTTCCTCTAGGGAGCTTTTCAGAGGGCAGCTAAATAGCTCCCTCGGCTCTCAGCCACAGGCCTCATTCCTCGCTGCCGGGCACTTTAATCTGACAGACCCAGCTGGTGTTGTCAGTGGAGTTTTGTGCAAACACAAGGGGCCAATAAAATAAATTGTGCTTGATGTTTACAATCCATTCTATGTGTCAAAGCATCTCTGCTAACTCATTCCCAGCTTAATTGTCCACTTTCCTACTTCACTTCTGAGAGAGAGCGGCTGCCTCATTTCTGACGGGACTGGTTCCATGCAGTCAACTGGGGTCCACGCATCCAGAGCAGACCTGACTGGGGTAATCACAGTCTGTCTTTGCGGAGAAAGACAGAATCAAATTGCATTCTTCTATGGAGACATGGATAGCAGCATCTCTGATAGGGACAGAAGGGCTCCAGAACTTGTCATCATCACCCTGGTATCATTCATACACGTTCTTCCATAAATCTTTCTGGATAAAGGGTGTCAGATGACCTTGTTTCAGAGTCAGTCCTGTTTCACCCTAATTAAAGAAGGAGCTTGGGTTGAGTTGGACCCAAACTGAATAGAGACTTTGCGCTTTTTCATGCATGACAGATTTATTGTTCTTTGAAGCTTGGGTGAGTGCTTTTATCATGGTGTTAAATGGATATCGCTCTGAAAAAGTGAAAGGTGATGAGTGGAGTGCCTCAGAGATCTGTTCAGAGAAGGGACCAGTGCTGGTGGGCAAATTTGTGAAGAGGGCTAGAAGGAAAAGTTTGTTTGCAGATGACTCTAAAATTTGCAAAAGAGTGCAGACCCTCAAGGGAGCAGACAGAATGACTAGCAACCTACGAAAGCTGAAAGATTGGGTGACTGTTTGACAGTTAAGTTTCTAGACAGAAAAATGTATGTATATATGTTATGCACATAAATTCCATGATGTGGTACAGAATAAGGATGAGGCAGTGATACCAGAAGGCATGAAAGAGATCTTGGAAAGATGGCAAAATGGGGTAGGGAAGTATGCTTCGGAAGATACATGTTTGGTTGCGTATTGTTGGATATGATGCTCTTTACAGAGGGGGACTTTTTGAGGGAGGTGGCCTTTATGGGGTAGGCATAGTTTTTGCATGGTTTTGGGTAGTCTCCCAATGAGAGCTGGTTGAAAATGTAAATATGAAATAAAAATAAAATAAAGTGCAGCTAATAATTTCAAGGTATGGAAATAGTGTTACAGAATTGGAGGGATGCCGAGTTGCATAAGGAGAGGCATAATTAGCAAGAATTATACCATTTTACAAGTCATTAGAGAGATCTCACCTGGACGATTGTGTCCAGGCCTAGAGGCTCTGGGTGCAGAAAAATATGAACGGGTTGGAGGGATCTCCAGAGAAGGCCTATCCGAAGCTCCTCTGAGATGAGACATTGGTAATGTAAGTATGAACAAGGCAAAGCAGTGAAGATATTATAAAGATAATCGCATACATGCAAAGTATTAATAATGGGCAAAAATGAAACCTTTGCCAAATGATATGAAATTCCGAGAATAGACTCTGGACCAATGGTAGAGAAGGGCAGTGGAAGCTAGGAACACCCTCCTGCTAAGAGAGAAAGGACTTCAAGAGGACCTGGGAAAAGCGCAGATGCAACCAAGCAAAGAACAGTAGAAGAACTAAGTATCAACTGGGGTTGTCTGGCAGGCTGCAGGTACAATAATAATATTTCTTAGCAAAAATACAGGAATTCAGTCTGTCTGGCAAGCTGTGATGAGAATTAGCAGAGGCCCTTGTGGAACCGCTGGCACTTATGCAACCAGGTCCTTCTGGCAGGCTGCAAGTACACCAAGCACACTAATAACCAGGAGTTCTAGTGGAACCTCAAGGATTCATGGAGCCGGGTCTGTCTGGCAGGCTGCAAGCACATCAAGCACACTAATAACCAGGAGTTCTAGTGGAACCTCAGGGATTCATGGAGCCGGGTCTGTCTGGCAGGCTGCAAGCACATCAAGCACACTAATAACCAGGAGTTCTAGTGGAACCTCAGGGATTCATGGAGCCGGGTCTGTCCGGCAGGCTGCAAGCACATCAAGCACACTAATAACCAGGAGTTCTAGTGGAAGCTCAGGGATTCATGGAGCCGGGTCTGTCCGGCAGGCTGCAAGTACATCAAGCACACTAATAACCAGGAGTTCTAGTGGAATCTCAGGGATTCATGGAGCCGGGTCTGTCCGGCAGGCTGCAAGCACACCAAGCACACTAATAACCAGGAGTTCTAGTGGAATCTCAGGGATTCATGGAGCCGGGTCTGTCCGGCAGGCTGCAAGTGCATCAAGCACACTAATAACCAGGAGTTCTAGTGGAACCTCAGGGATTCATGGAGCCGGGTCTGTCCAGCAGGCTGCAAGTACATCAAGCACCCTAATAACCAGGAGTTCTAGATGGAGAACACGTGATGCGGCCAAGGTAGTGGTCGCGTCCTGAGAGTGCTCCGCTCCCCCTAACTCAAGCCGGCAGATTTGGACCATTTCAAACCCGTGAAGCCCAGCTAATCTCCTGGATTTTTTGGTGGCTAAGCACCGGTGCTATCTCAGGAGCCAGGCGGACGGAGATCGGCATGGCCACAGCCGTAAAAGCAGCTCGACGGGACAAGGAGCGCGTGGCAGGCACAAGTAAGATGGCTGACTTGACGGGGGCTCCGGCCTCACCAAAATCACCCGCATTTCTTGATGAAGTGTCTGCAGCAGTAGCGACGGCACTCTCGTCGCAGTTTGCGGCGTTGCATGAAAAAATGGACGGGTTGCAAAATTCAGTTGATTCCCTGGGCACTCGCTTGCGGGAAGCCGAGGATCGAATTGGGCAGGCCGAAGGGAGTGTGGAGGCCCTGGTGCAGGAGGTGGCTGGCCTCAAGTCGCAAGTTGAATTGCAAGCTACTAAACTTGACGACCTAGAAAATCGCTCCCGCCGGAATAATTTGCGAATTATGGGAATACCTGAAGCTGTGACCGATAAAGACCTCCAGCAATATCTGGAAGCACTGCTGCATCATTTGCTGGACGGCAAAGTGGCGGGAGAGTCCCTCTGTATAGAGAGGGCCCATCGTGTGGGGAATACTCAAGTGCGAGATCACAGGCCCCAGATAGTGCTTGTTAAATTTCTGAGATACCCACTGAAGGATCAGGTCCTCCGGGCGGCCCGCCAGAAGGGTGACTTCACATATAACAATGTGCATATTCGGGTAGCACAGGATTATTCAGCTGTTTTGAGCCGTCAGCGGCGGGACTATGCCCCGCTATGTGAAAAATTAATTCGGGCGCGAAAATACGCTTTTCAGTGCGATATCCTGCCAAGTTGCACATCACCCATAATGGCACGCATCGCGTATTTGACTCTGCAACTGAAGCGGGGTCCTATGTGGATCAAGTTACAAGCCAGGCGGGAATGGTGCAGCCGTCTACGTGATAAGCGGAGAGAGTGCGGGATTCAGTCTTATGACGGACTTAAGGCAACTATGGACTTCTAAAATTGAACGGTCCTGTCCTGTTATCTGTGGGCGATATGCCGTATAATCTAGTTGGCTGGGGGAGCAGGGTGGGAGATCCCCGGAGGCCATTTTAGGCTAGTTTAGGAGAGCTTGGCCTTGCCGCTCTTCTGGTGAGGTCTGTTTGAGAGGCCCATGGTCTATGGCTGGGGACAGCACGCGGCGCCGATGTGGCGGTGCCTGCTGTCATACATGCTGGAACAGCTATCGTGACTTCGGTCGCGGTGGCTCCTTCTTATCTGGTTTTTTGACTGCTCTTAACGTTGTGCTTTTTTTTTTTTTTTTACCTGTTTGCATTTGTTGCAATTGTTGTTGAAGGGCTGACTGTTGTAATTGCCGGGTGGGAGTTGTGGTGGGTGGAAGGGATTGATTTAGTGTGTGTTGATAGGGGTCTGTTTGAGTGGGTGAGCTTTGGCTGGGGTTGATGGGCAAGAGGCTATTGCTTTGATGGGGGGAAGGAGAATGATGCTTTTTCATCCCCCCCTTTTCATTGGGTTACCATGTATTGGGGGGGTCGGGGGGAGTGGAGCGAGCTCAGGGGGATCTCAGTTAGTTCTCTCGGGATAGGGGGAGGGGAGAGAGCTCTGACTAGAGGTGTGGGATGGGGATAGAAGGTAGGGTTGCAATAGGGTAAGATAAGATGGTTGAGGGAGTTGGGGATAGAAGGGGAGGGCAGGGGCATGGGGGGGGGGGCTAGGGGAGTAGAGCTTAAGATTCCAGAGGGAGTGCTTATCCTTAATGTTTGTCCGACCCTTGATTGGGTTGCCAGGGGGAATGGAGGGGGAGACCCTAGGCTGGGGGGGGGGGTTTCTCCTGTACATAGTAATCCACACAGGCAGACTGGTCTGGAATGTCTGTGGCTTGGGTAATCCCATTAAGAGATATAAAGTGCTTAAAGCATTAGCCAGACAGCGGTGTGACATTGCGCTATTGCAGGAAACTCATCAATCGGCGGAGGAACATGCTAAGCTGGCTCGGGACTGGGTGGGCCAGGTTTGGGGAGCACCTGCAGTTGGAAAGAAGGGTGGAGTTGCTATTTTGATGCACAAGAAAATTCGATTTACGCTTTTGCACCAGGCATCGGACCCACAAGGAAGATTTTTGTTGTTGCATGGTATGTTGGAGGACCGGGAGGTTGTTCTGGGCGATCTCTATGGGCCTAATGCGCCAGATCCGGGCTTTTTTAACCGGTTTGCAGCACAGGTAGAACAATTACCGGACGTGCCACTGGTGATCGGTGGAGACTTTAATGGAGTGTTTGAGGTTGGTCTCGATACCTCAAAAGATATGGGAACTCGCGAGCGACAGAGTCTATCGCAGACGCTGCAAGGATGGCGGAATAGGTTAGGCTTGGTCGATCCCTGGCGCTTATTGCATCCAACTGAAATGGATTTTACTCATGTCTCGCGGGCACATAATTCTACTGCCCGTTTGGATTACCTCCTACTATCGGCAACTCATTTTGCGGGTATTGAAGATGCACAAATAGACCCGTTAGAGGTCTCTGACCATTCCATGGTTTGGATAGACTGGTCGTGTGGTGGGGGACAGGGATCGACGCGTATATGGCGGTTTCCCTTGGAAATGTATCGCGACGTGCCCTTTCGACAATTCTTAGCGCAACGTTGGAGGGAGTTTGAGATGAATCACCAGGGACATAAAGATGATCCAGAATTGCTGTGGGAAACTGCTAAGGTGGTCTTACGGGGAGATATAATTGGCTATGTAGCACGGAAGCGCAAGATGCTTGCAGCGCAAATTGTTCGGCTTGAGCAGCGGGTGGCTTGTGCACGACGTCTTAATGGGCGGACCCCCACGTCCCAAAACCGGCAAAGATTGTGGGAACTTCAGGTAGCATTAAATGAGCTGCTCCATCAGCGGGCTAAGAAATCGGCACTGTACTATAAGTACAAGTTATACTGTTTTGGAGACAAGCCTGGTAAATTGTTGGGGAGGTGCCTGAGAGGTCAGAGGGGCTCGCGGTTGGTGGCAGCCCTTCGTGATGATCAGGGGAAGGTGCATAATAACAAGGCAGCAATTAATGCTATATTTAAAGGATTTTTTCATAATCTCTATACCGCGGAGGACCATGCCCCCGTCTGTATGGAACAATATTTTCAAGACCTAGCTTTGCCACAGGTGACTGAGGCTCAGCGGGCCATGCTAGGGCAACCCATAACTTTGCAGGAAGTGCAGCAGGTAATAACTACTGCGAGTTGTTGCAAAGCTCCAGGACCGGATGATTATGGGGCTGAATTTTATAAGCTACTCCTGGCGGAGGTGGGCCCTTTACTGATGGAGACTTACCAGAGACGTGCAGAACAAGGGGGTATGCATTGGGGGGATAACCAGGCATATATCACTTTGATTCCTAAACCGGGAAAAGACCCCCTACGGGCAGCTTCTTACCGACCGATCTCTTTATTAAACGTCGATACGGAGCTGCTGGCCAAAATTTTGGCGAACCGGTTGATGGATGTTTTACGCGACCTGGTGCATGACTCGCAGGTTGGGTTTGTGCGGGGGCGATATGCAGTGCGTAATCTTCGTAAAATTATAACGTCTCTGGAATGGGTGCATTTGCACCAAGCCCCCTCTCTCCTGGTGAGCTTTGACGCTGAAAAAGCATTCGACAGAGTTAGTTGGCACTACCTCCACTTTTTGTTGCCTCGTTATGGGTTGGGGCCTCCTTCTGTGAGATGGTACGCAGCCTCTATGTGCAGCCTACGGCCCGGGTGTGGTGTAATGGAGTCCTATCGGACTCATTCCCCTTATCTAGGGGGACTCGGCAGGGCTGCCCCTTGTCTCCTTTACTGTTTATCCTGGCTCTGGATCCCTTAATTCGTCGTATTGAAGCTGATGGGGAAATAAGAGGGGTGAAAGTGGGGGGCCATGAGTTTAAAATCTCGGCCTTTGCGGACGATATGCTAGTGCACTTGCTCGCCCCGCAGACGTCTATGGAGAGATTAATGACGGAATTCGCGATTTATGGGAGATTTGCAGGCCTCCGTATTAATGTGGATAAGTCGGAGGCTATTGATGTGTCAGGTCGCCTGAGGGGAAATTGGTCTGGGGACTTCCCACTGAAATGGGCAGACCAGAAATTTGCGTATCTAGGTATCATTTTGACTCGGTTGCCTTGTGATCTATATGGTATTAACTTTGAGAAAATTCTGAAGGCCACAAGGAATCAGCTACGAGCGTGGAGTCCCCTGCCTCTGCCTCTGCCTCTGCTGGGGAGGGTGGCTGCGGTTCAGATGGTGATCCTACCCCAACTTTTGTATTGGTTGCAGACTCTGCCAGTTTGGTTATGGCATCGCGATTTGCGTCGTTTGGAGACTGAGATTCAGTGCTTTCTGTGGAGGGGGACTAGGGCTCGCATCCCGTTGAGACGCATGATTGGTCCCTGGCGGAGTGGCGGTATTGGTTTGCCGGATTTGTGGCTGTATGCCCTGGCCTGCCAGGCGCGTCATGTGGGTGATTGGCTGGGTGAGACTGACGTCTATGCACCTAGACATTTAGAATTGGCGGCTGTGGCCCCCTTTTCCTTATTGGGAGTCCTCCATGCGGAGAGTGCCCAATTGCCTGCACACATTAAACGTAGTCTGACCATATCCTCGGTGCGACGTACTTGGCAACAATTAAATGCTTACTGGCAGCGCGACTGGCGGACTTCGAGCTGGTTGCCCATAAGGGGTAATGTGAATTTCACGCCGGGCTCGGAATCCCCAGGATTTCGGTCTTGGCGGGATCAGGGAATACGCACCTTGGGTCATGTTGTTGAACTGACTGGTGCATGTAAGTCGTTTAAGGAATTACGGGCTGAATATGAACTGAGGCCTCAGCAGTTTTTTATATACTTACAGCTTTCTCATTATGTGGCCTCTTTGTCTCGGGCGGATCTTGCGGAGGATCGCTCAGCGCAGATTATTGCCTTCTTTGGACTAGGGGAAGATTCCCCCCCGTCCATTGCAGGTTTGAAAGCCCGACTTAATTGTACTCGACCATTGCCAGATTATAGTGGGGTGGAGCAGGCATGGGCGAAGGAATTGGGCTTAGTAGTCCCAGTTGGGACGCTTAAGCGGGCCTTGGGGCGGATCACCTCATTCGCTGATGGAGCCCGGTGGAGAGAACTTCAATATAAAGCCTTGCTTCGTGTACATTTCTCCCCTAAACGGGCTTTGCGTAGTCATCTTACTCAAGACGGCTCTTGCCCTAGGTGTAAGGAGCCTTTGGCTACCTTGGCTCACATGTGGTGGACCTGTAGGCGTATTCGCCCTTATTGGGGACGTATCAGTAATTACATCATTGGCCTGCTTCAGCAGCGTTTTCCTTGGTCAGGATCCTTGGTAGTGCTGGACCAGCTAAACCAGTCCTGTCCGAGTGGGCGGGGTCCGCGGCTGTTGGTACGTAAGGCGTGTTTGGTGGGGAAGGGTCCCATTTTGCACAGATGGCTCCAGCAGCTCCCACCGACTTTCCTGGAATGGCGCAATAGTTTTCACCAATTGATGTTGGCAGAGCATTGGAACGCAAAGAGTCACGTTAAAAAATGGACTAACTTTCTGCTTGTATGGGAACCCTATATTCAGAGCCTGGGGCCTCATTGTCGTAGTGAAATACTTAATGTGGGCCCATAGAGTGCTAAGGGAAGGGTGGCGCTGGCTGTAGAGGAGGTGTGTGATGGCACCTCCTCGTGCTTCTTACTCTCTCTGTATAGAATGAGGATGATGTTTGTGGTGAGGTGGGAGGGGGGTTGGGGAGGGTGGGGGAGGTGGGGGGAGTGGAGGAGTGTGGGGGGTGGGTGGGAGGGGTTTCTCTTTGGGGTGTGACAAGATGGACAAATAATTTTAAAATTGGTTCATTCTTGCAGCTAAGGCTTGTTTGACATGTATGCTGATCACCCACCTGTTTGCCCTACGGCAGGGATAAGAGTACACCCGGCCGAGGGCTTGTTACTTGTTATTGTATTGACTGTTTTTTTGGTGTTGAACCATAAATAAAGTTATGAAAAAAAAACCCAGGAGTTCTAGTGGAACCTCAGGGATTCATGGAGCCGGGTCTGTCTGGCAGGCTGCAAGTACATCAAGCACACTAATAACCAGGAGTTCTAGTGGAACCTCAGGGATTCATGGAGCCGGGTCTGTCCGGCAGGCTGCAAGTACATCAAACACAGTAATAACCAGGAGTTCTAGTGGAACCTCAGGGATTCATGGAGCCGGGTCTGTCTGGCAGGCTGCAAGTACACCAAGCACAGTAATAACCAGGAGTTCTAGTGGAACCTCAGGGATTCATGGAGCCGGGTCTGTCTGGCAGGCTGCAAGTACATCAAGAACACTAATAACCAGGAGTTCTAGTGGAACCTCAGGGATTCATGGAGCCGGGACTGTCCGGCAGGCTGGGGGCTCCTTATGCTGATCGGGTCACTCCATTGGGTTGGTGAGGGCTATGGGAATCTTGGAAGGACTATGGGAATCTTGGAAGCCAGATGTTTGGTTACCAGCCACCCCAGCAGCGGTGGCTGATTGGATTATTGTAAGACTTATATTTAGAGGAGAGGTACACATAAGGCATCTTGCAATATCACTTGCCTAGGAGGGTGCTGACCAAGAGGGGAGGTGTCAAACACTGACCTAGACAAAGAGCAGTATATCACCCCCCCCCCCCCACGTCTCCCGTGGCTGGCAGCTAGGACAGATTCTTAGTGGCATGGATAGGAATAAGTGAGCAGACCGGACTGGCCAGCAGGACTTTCTCTGCCACTCTCTACTGATGTTCCTCTAAACTGCTAATTGCAATAGATTTTTGGAAATGAACTGAGCGTTTGGACATTTAAAAAAGAATCTATCAGCAGAAGGGGTTCCAGTCACGCACAAGATTTAGGAAGCAAGGGTAAAAGCAAAAACACTTCTTTTCATTAGAAACATCGCTCATGTTTTCGGAGATCTCTGGAGGAAAATCATTTACAAATCCTGACTAGGAGTCAGAAACATTATCTTGGATTCATAATGAGCGAGGCTTCCTGAATGATATTATAATAAATTAGACTGGTTTATATATAGCAAATAGCAGTTTTTTTCTTGCAGTCAGCCTTTAGATCATTCCTATTTTTAATTAATTGATTTCTGTTGCTTTTGCCGTTAAGCAAACCAAAAGTGATGGGAAAGAATTTGATGAAGGAGAAAAATGCATTTGTGGGCTTTTAAGTCGGAATTTGTAGCAATCAGAGGTGGGGAAGGCGCCTCTCTCTGGTCTAAGGTGAAGGCATGAGCCATAATCACATTTGAGAGGGTTTCTTGCCATGGGAACTGGCTTCTATGCAACCAGCAAGGGAATGGACCCTGTCTCAGTCAAGTCTTCAAGTTGTGCTGCTTAATTCATAGAGTGATGATTGAATTAGCCATCCTGCTGCCCTCTCCAGCTAAACACAGAAACTCAATTTTTTCAGATATGAGCTTGAGGTGATTCTGATATTCAGACATGTGAGTTATTTCCCTGACCAGGCAGATTTGTAATCTGAGCTGTACTTGAGGCAAAGGAGGATAAAGTGACTTACCCAAGGTCACAAAAAGTGTCAGTTGGAGTCATACAATTTGAACCCGAGGTTCCCTGGTTCTACACCTATTCTTCCATTTCCGAAGGAAAGCAAAGTGTTGGCAAGGTGGAGCAGGGCTAACTGAGGGAGCTGGGGGTGGGGATCCGGATGGAAGGCGGCTGATAGATTACCTTTTCTAATTAGAATCTGTGACAAGCAACGGTGCAAAGGACCGTCCAGCCTGCCTCTAATATCTATGAGCGGGAACTGGACGAGTGGAGGAGCAGCCTAGTTTTTAGGGCAGCAGCCTAGAGCTCAGAAGACCAGGGCTCAAATCCCACTGGTGCTGCTTGTGGCCTTGGGAAAGCCCCTTAACCCTCCATTGCCTCAGGTACAAACTTAGAGTGTGAGCTCTCTGAGGACAGGGAAATACCTACAGTACCCGAATGTAACTCACCTTGATCATCTCCTGGAAAGGAGTGAGGAAAATAAGAAACACATTTAGAGACTTCATTCATGTCTGCATGCGGTGTATGAATGGGTGAGTGAGAGAGGCTTAGTACTGAATGGTAGAAGAGAGTGAGAGAGGCTTAGTACTGAATGGTAGAAGAGAGTGAGAGTGGCTTAGTACTGAATGGTAGAAGAGAGTGAGAGAGGCTTAGTACTGAATGGTAGAAGAGAGTGAGAGAGGCTTAGTACTGAATGGGAGAAGAGAGTGAGAGAGGCTTAGTATTGAATGGGAGTAGAGAGTGAGAGTGGCTTGGTATTGAATGGGAGAAGAGAGTGAGAGTGGCTTAGTATTGAATGGGAGAAGAGAGTGAGAGTGGCTTAGTATTGAATGGGAGTAGAGAGTGAGAGTGGCTTAGTATTGAATGGGAGTAGAGAGTGAGAGAGGCTTAGTATTGAATGGGAGAAGAGAGTGAGAGTGGCTTAGTATTGAATGGGAGAAGAGAGTGAGAGAGGCTTAGTATTGAATGGGAGTAGAGAGTGAGAGAGGCTTAGTATTGAATGGGAGAAGAGAGTGAGAGTGGCTTAGTATTGAATGGGAGAAGAGAGTGAGAGTGGCTTAGTATTGAATGGGAGAAGAGAGTGAGAGAGGCTTAGTATTGAATGGGAGTAGAGAGTGAGAGTGGCTTAGTATTGAATGGGAGTAGAGAGTGAGAGAGGCTTAGTATTGAATGGGAGAAGAGAGTGAGAGTGGCTTAGTATTGAATGGGAGAAGAGAGTGAGAGAGGCTTAGTATTGAATGGGAGTAGAGAGTGAGAGTGGCTTAGTATTGAATGGGAGTAGAGAGTGAGAGAGGCTTAGTATTGAATGGGAGAAGAGAGTGAGAGAGGCTTAGTATTGAATGGGAGTAGAGAGTGAGAGAGGCTTAGTATTGAATGGGAGAAGAGAGTGAGAGTGGCTTAGTATTGTCACGCTCCCCTGCTACTGGCCAAAGGCTTTATAGTAGGGGTGACCGCTGTTTTGCTTCTGAGTGTCCTTTATACTATCCAGCAGCAAGGGTTGCTGGGATATGTAGTTTTTGGTTTCACTCTCACAAAAATGTGTTGTGGCACAAGGGTCTTTTGGAACAGATAAATTTATTATTATTGTTGGGTTTTTCCCCTCACAGAGGTTCTCAGACAAATAAGCAAAGCAATATAATTCTTTTCCAGAATAAACAGAAAAACAGGAGCAAATGAAAAGCATCAAATAAAAGTGGAAAAACTGTTTCTTCACAGCAGCACAAAACTTCCAAACAACTTTGTAATTCTTCTTACCAAAGCTTGTTTAACATAAGTTCATGTCCACTCTATTACACATAGAACAGTCCATCTCAAAAGAACCAGAGGACTCAGGAACATCCGCTGCGTCAATGATCATGTCCTCACTTTCATTCTCACAGCTCTGCCTAGGAGAACCTCTAGGCTGGCATTCTGGAATAGCCTTTTGCAGCTGCTCTAGAATATTCCCTCCTCTACTAGCCGTGACGTCCTCTAGCTCAGGAGTTTGGTTAGTACGTAAGCTTCTCTTTATGGTTTCTACATCTGCATTAAACCATTTATTCCAAGTGTTTCTGCTAGGTGGTTTTACAGCCTTGCTATCGTGGCACTTGTTAGCACTGGCTTTTAGTTGTTTTACAATGTCTTCAACAAGACTCTGATTAGGCAAAAAATCCAACGTACCTTGTCTGTTATCACTGCCCGGTCTGTGCTTGGAGCTCTCTTCCCTTCCACAGGTAAAATGCTTGTCCCTGTCTTCAGGTAGCTCCCACGACGGCGTTGACTTAGCTTTAAGGTAACTGGGATTGGACCCACCAGAATCCCTCTTGCCTGGAGCTGGGTTCCAAGACTTCCTCAGTTGCTGCCTTCCTTGTTGAAGTGGTTTAGACACTTGTAAAGGCTTTTCCCTGCCTTCTTGTCTGTCCAGTTTCCTTCTCTGCTGACAATCCTGTCGGCTGTTCTGGTACTGCATGCTGTTCTGAAAGACTAGCCCTGAAGCTGGTTTAAAACGGCTTCCTTGTTCCGGCACGCCCTTCTGACTATCCAGGTGCACCTCGTTAGGGCTGCTTCCAGTTCTTACGTCATGAATCTGACTGAGCTGCATTCTCTCTGAAAGCTTCCTGCTGTCATGGAAACCTGGCTTGCTCTGGCTTTTAAAGGTGCAGTGCTCGCCCTTTTCCCCTTCTGTCTGCTCAGGAATGCTTTCGGTACCACAGTATTGAATGGGAGAAGAGAGTGAGAGAGGCTTAGTATTGAATGGGAGAAGAGAGTGAGAGTGGCTTGGTATTGAATGGGAGAAGAGAGTGAGAGTGGCTTAGTATTGAATGGGAGAAGAGAGTGAGAGAGGCTTAGTATTGAATGGGAGTAGAGAGTGAGAGAGGCTTAGTATTGAATGTGAGAAGAGAGTGAGAGAAGCTTAGTATTGAATGGGAGTAGAGAGTGAGAGAGGCTTAGTATTGAATGGGAGAAGAGAGTGAGAGAGGCTTAGTATTGAATGGGAGAAGAGAGTGAGAGAGGCTTAGTATTGAATGGGAGAAGAGAGTGAGTGTGGCTTAGTATTGAATGGGAGAAGAGAGTGAGAGAGGCTTAGTATTGAATGGGAGAAGAGAGTGAGAGAGGCTTAGTATTGAATGGGAGAAGAGAGTGAGAGTGGCTTAGTATTGAATGGGAGAAGAGAGTGAGAGTGGCTTAGTATTGAATGGGAGAAGAGAGTGAGTGTGGCTTAGTATTGAATGGGAGAAGAGAGTGAGAGAGGCTTAGTATTGAATGGGAGTAGAGAGTGAGAGAGGCTTAGTATTGAATGGGAGAAGAGAGTGAGAGAGGCTTAGTATTGAATGGGAGAAGAGAGTGAGAGAGGCTTAGTATTGAATGGGAGTAGAGAGTGAGAGTGGCTTAGTATTGAATGGGAGAAGAGAGTGAGAGGCTTAGTATTGAATGGGAGAAGAGAGTGAGAGAGGCTTAGTATTGAATGGGAGTAGAGAGTGAGAGTGGCTTAGTATTGAATGGGAGAAGAGAGTGAGAGAGGCTTAGTATTGAATGGGAGTAGAGAGTGAGAGAGGCTTAGTATTGAATGGGAGAAGAGAGTCTCTATGGCATTCAGTGAACTGAGGCGGCAGAACTTTGTGGTAAAACCAGAAGTTAAAGAGTGAGAGAGTCCTTGGGTGGAATCTAGGCGATCCTTAGGAGTGAGGCGATGGGGAACAGAGAGGTAACCCGGATAGTGAAAAAGGCTCATTTTAAGTTGAGATTAGTGAAACCATTTCTAGAGGTTTGCAAGTAGTGGTACAAAGCAAGGTGGGGACTTTATCAGAGTCCTGCAATGTGTTGCATATGCTTCAGAAGAAATAGATTAAGACGCTACAATAATCTAAAATATAGAACAAAGAGATATGAAAAAGCCAGGTTTGCACTGAGGAAGTTACATTGGTTACCTATTCAAGAATACATTAAGGAGTATTGTTACTAAACTGTGCAGTGTTCGCATGTCTTGATACCCAAGAATTAGTGTGGTCACCCACGCCCATACGTACCCCTGCCCACTTTGGAGCCACACCTCACTGTGCTAAACAGCAGATAGGTGCACTGACCACCACCCTGAAGGAAGAGGTACGTGCACCCATGCTAACTGCAATGTACCATCAACAGCCATCTTCCACCCCAAAGTGGCCCGTCTACACAGCATGGACGCTAACCAGTGAGCACAGGATTTGACCACAGTGCCACGCACCGTCAGCATGACACGTTTAGCACGCAGGAGACCACATGCTAATGATTAGCATGGGTTGATAAACATGCACCCAAGTATAAGCCGATGTTAATGACATCTAAGCTGATACCATAGAAGACAAAGAGGCCATTTCTGATCAGGGCACGTCCTGCCCGTCCGGATGTCCAAAATCTGGACGGGCCTGATCTACACCCAATTCTGATCCCGTGGGGGCTGGATGGGCAGGCTGTGCCCCTGATTCTGTCAGGCTGGACGTCTCGCCAATTCCCCAGATAGCTCAGCCTGGGCTCCTGCATGGAGCCGTGGTGTAGTGGTGCCCTGTTGCCATGGCACCATGCAGGAGCCCTGATCGCCCGCACCGCCGTCAAACCAATGTTCCCTGCTGCCTGACCCCCAATTGGGTCTTCCAGGGCCAGGATCAGGCTGCAGGGAACCCCCTACCCCTCACTTCCTCTGCTGGTCCCGGTATGGCTATCCTCCTCCATTGAGGGGGGGGGGGGAGACTTATTCCACCTCCAAGATGGAATAAGTCCCCCGCTCAGGTCCCGCAGCCCAGATATACAGGGCCTTCACCGGTTAGGCCCTGTATGTCAAGGTTGAGGGTCACACCTCTAGCCTGCCCTTGCTTCATCCCCGGCCCGCCCTCTCTTGCCCTCATACAGAGCTCCCCACACATCTCGGCAGTATGTGCATGGAGCTCTATGCTCCAAATTGGGTCTAGGGGAATGGCAGGGGCTGGACGTCCAGCCCCCACTATTTGGGATTGGAATGACCCCCAAAGTGTAGAAGCCAAATCTTTATTGGTGTCTAAGTAGGTTCTACCCTACACGGGCTGTGTTTTGGCAGGTGGCCTTCGTCAGGGGTATACTGTAAGACCCCTAAATAGAAAAACATAATTAAGACAAGGGATAAATAACAACAATAAATTAATATAGACAATTATAACAAGGCTGATAGGTTAAAAATAATTATCAACTATAATTAATATAATCATTTTTAACTAATCAGCCTTGCTGTAATTGTCTATATTAATTTATTGTTGTTATTTATCCCTCGTCTTAATTATGTTTTTCTATTAAGGATTCTTATACCCATGACCAAGGCTACTGGCTGAAACACGGCCCATCTAGGGTAGAACCTACTTAGACACCAATAAAGATTTGACTTCTATACTTTGCTTCCTGTGGTTTTTCTCGCCTCGCTCCACACCTGATCCTTATTCTTTGTGAGTGTGCGTTGCTCTTTGTTTGGACTCCGCTAACAAGTTAGTGCAGGATTTTACCATAGTGCCTTGCACCATCAGCATGACGTGTGTAGCATGCAGGAAACCATATGCTCCTAGCACGGATTAATAAACATGCTCCCAAGTATAAACTGGTGTTGACAACATCTAAGCTGATTCTGGTCACAAACCTGAATATATGAAAAACATAGTGCAGCGACATGTTCCGGGTTGTAATTTAAAATTAGTACAAAGTGGTCGGCTGGTGGTCCCTGAGGTTGTGGGGATTAGGAAAGAACGGTGGAGGGTGAACACTTTTAGAATTAGTGGCCTGAGCTGTGGAATACTCTACCGACTGACCTTAGAGGATGTCCCCTGCTTAGGCAGTTTAGGAAGGGGTTGGAAATGTTTTTATGTTTAGAATAAATGGAAGTGGCTGGAAATGGATTTTATTTTATTCTCTGCACATAACTGGAATTCTATTTTATGAAATATATAAACCGTTTTAATTGTTCATATAGATGGTACACAAACATTTCAGGAATGGATAAATTAATAGGGAGGTTTCTCCTTTCCTTTATTAAATACTAGCAGACATGGTTGAAGACGTGCATTAATTTAAGGCACAGCGGCCTTAGGGCCAGCGTGAATGCTCACGTCACGATTTATAAAGAAAATGTAAAAGAGAGCGTTTTATGATTTCTGCATGAACTTGTGCGCTCCACCTATGCACACCCCCACGGTGAAAGTACCATTGGGCTTATACAGGACCGGCGCTACCCTTAGGCGAACCAGGTGGTCGCCTAGAGAACCGGCCTTCTGGGGGGACACCACCAATTGCTTCGCGGGCCAGCAGAGGCAGCAATGGCAAAGGAACCGCGACGCGGCACTTACCAAAGGCTCTGGATCTGCTTCTTCCCCCTCCGACACAGACTTGTGGTTTGCAGCCAGGGGCTGCGATGAAGCGCCAGAACCTTTGGTAAGCACTGCATTGCACTCCTTTGCCATTGTGACAATGGTGGTAAGGGGGGGGGGGCAGGGAGCAGCAAGATGGAGGGGCCCAGCTATGTGCTTACTGTAAAATCATGATCAGCTAAGTACACACTTAAGTGCCCGATCCCGCACTTAAATTACTCAAATACTGTGGGTGGTTTGTAGCGTTACTGGGCTCCTTATAAAATCCCCCCTTTATCTACTGGTGCAAAGTTTTTGGTGGAGCTCAGAGTTTCATTGAATGTTTTTGTAACTGAGGATGTTCTAAGCTTATCTCAGGTCTTCTTGAATTCCGTTACTGGTTTTTCCCCTTCACCAGTTTCCCTAGGAAGCCGTGCCTTGCACCCACTGCCGCCCTTTTCCTGAAGAAATAGTTTTTGACATTGCTCCAAGTTTGCTGTCGGCCATGATTCATCCAATGACAGGCATCAGTGCTCACCTCCGTGTAAGCTTGCTGGTCACCTTTCCAATGGAGCTGATGCAAATATACGAAGGAGAAAAGACATCACCCTGGGTGCAAGTTATGCTGAAACCGTGGGTGTGACGGGATGGGTCCTGCAGCCGTGCATCGTATCCTTCAGTTAAGCACCACCAGCTTTGTCACTATCTGAGACTGAAGGCTGGGAGAGAGGGACATTTGCTCTGATCCAGTTCAGCGGTTATGTTAATCAGGCTGTAATTTAATAGATTTTTTTCACAGAAGGGGAGAGGAAAGTGTTTTTTTTCAATAAGACACTGAATGTTCCAAGAAAGCAGGGGTTTTTTTTTCCTTCTTGGCCAGCGTACAGCAGATTTTGTTTGACCTTCGTTTAATGGGTGAAAGTGAAGTGATTTTGCTTTTCCGTCTGGATCCTTCTGTCTGTGCAGGAGTTGGGCCTCTTGTTTCTTGTTGCCTCAAATTGCTTTAGAAAGTTAATGAGGGTTTTCAGTGCCCTCACAGACTTTGCAAGAGGTATTTTCATGCTGAAGTAGTCAGAACTGGCGCTGCCCTTGGATCTATTTAGAGCCAAGCTCATGTCACAGGCTGGGGTCCTCGGTGACTGATTAAGGGAGAAGTGTTTTGGCTGACAGCCACCGTGTCATGGCTAGAGCGCTGAGCGACAGGTTAGCTCCAGAGCAATAACACCAGGAGGAAAGGGAGGTGACCACGGTACAGAATTAATAGAGCTTCCCAAACCTCTGTCCTCTCATCGCGCTCCTGGACTTTGCGATAATTTCCTTCGAGTCCTCCATATGTGCAGTAGGGTAAAAGCAGGACTGGATTGACCAGTATACATATAATGCAGTTAGTCAGAGGCCCTACGTATCCCACTCTCTAGCCATTATATGTACTGGGCAATTACAGTTTAACAAACGAACCAGTGGGGAAACTGGACTCTAATGAGTGTGGGGATATCATAAGGACACGTACTTACGAACATGAGAGATGCCAAACTGAGTCAGACCAAGGGTTCATCCAGCCCGGTATCCTGTTTCCAACAGCAGCCAATCCATCTTACAAGTACCTGCTCCCGAAAGGTAGACAAAGTCCATGCCGCTTATTCCAGGGACAGCAGTGGATTTCTCTGGCCCTCTTTCACTGCGCCATGGAGGACTCAAGGAATTCCCTTCCATTCTACAGCTCTCTCCTAGAGGTGAGGATGCCATACTGGAATGGTCTCTCGTAACAATGTTTAAAAATGCCACTTTGCATCTTACCGAAAATATTGACTGCTAAGAGAACGCATATCAAGATGCATATTTCAGAAGTATTCATCTTTTGTGCAGGTCGGGTCTTAGATCTTCTGCAAAGTAAAAACTCCTACTAGAACTAACAAGGTGAGGAGAGACCAGAGAGCTTGAGGCATGGCTGAGTGCTCATCATCTAAGATTTAATGCAGACAAATTGTAGAGCTAGTGGGGTGCAGAGATTTAAGGAAGCACCACGCACACTAGGTAGGCTAGGTGGTCGTCTAGGGCAGCAGCTTCTGGTGAGGGTGGTGAAACAAAACAATAAGCCGCAACTGAAAGAACTATCAGAGCGTACTTTTACCTGTAGGGAGGGTGGGTAGGTTTCAAACAGCCTAGTTGCCCGGGTAATGCCCTCATTATGCAAACATTGCATAAACGTTGATGCCTATGTTCAATTATGCAATTTTTACAAGTTTGTCCGGGGAGGGCTGCTGTTGGGCTGACCATGACTGTCCATCAAATTCTCAGGACGACAGACTAGGGACAAGAAAGTTAATTGAAGGGATGTGTAAGCTGAACGATTTAATTTTTTTGGTCTTGTCTTCTTTTTACTCTGCTCCTATCCTTTCCTGTTTTTTATTGCAGTTCCTCTTTTTTAGTGTGTGTTTTTTAGATTTGTAAACCGCTCAGTACTATGTGGTATAGAGCAGTATAGTAAGTTTTAAATAAACATAAACATAATACCCTTGCACGGGCCCCGAATACACGGTAGGTCTGTGGGGAAAGAAATAGCAACGTCCCCCCAATGGAGACCTCAGAGTGACCCTATCTGATGACGCTGAGATAAGGCAATCATTACAGCTAGAGAGGTCCTAGGGAGAGAAAGGGCCAGAAGACTCTAAGAGGCGGTGATGGTGCCTCTCTACAGGCCACTGGAGCAGAATCTGACCCAGGAGGCCATATTTCCTAAACACCATAGACATGTGGAGAGGTATCCCAGGAGAACAGTAGATAACGGCGCGGAGCTGGCACAAAAATACCGGTGATATGAGACTTTAGGACTTGAATACTCTCAAGGAGAGAGATGGGAAATATGACAGACATTCAGATGTCTTGAAGGCATAAATTAATCCACAAAGTGCAGCGCTATGAACTTTTTTCAGTGCAAAGGAAGTTCTAGAGGTTCAAAAGAACATCAGAAAATATTTCTTCACAGAGAGGCCAGTGGATGCGGCCTCCCAGGGGAGGTGGTGGAGACGTGACAGACTTGAAGAAAGCCTGGGAGATGCACAGAGGAGGGAAGGGAAGGGAAAACCTCGGATGAATTGGGGTCTAAGATGTCTTGTAACTTGGCCAGTGACTGGATGGGCCTTACGGTCCTCATCTGCTCTCACAGGGTATGTTTCGAAGTAACATTTACCGGGACTAGTATTGATGCTTACAGTAGCTGATCTGCTGCGGGAAGACAATTTCATTACTCACACGGAACTGGGAAATCAACAGAGATTTAAATTTCATTAGCATGTCTCTGTGTGACCGATGATGAAAACAAAGAGCTGGGTTTTTTTTAAACATAGCAGGATGCGTAGAGATTGTAAATCTAAATACAGAAAGGAATGTCAGCCTCTATTTACCATTCCCATTAGCCTTCATCTGTCTGCCTGTGTGTGTGTTTAAGCTCAGATTGTGGGACAAATTGCATTCATTTTCCAAAAGCGCCTCCTAAATTTTTCCATTGCCTGATTATTTTTCTTTTTCTGCTGCTTTTCACAATGTCGCAGATTATTTCAGAGAGGATTTAGTATAAACGACTATTCCTCAGAACCAGGGTTTCATCTTCACCCTGGGTGTCATCGCTGGGGTAGAGGTTTGGTTGTAATATTTACAGAAGGTTGGTGATTTTCAAGGGGGTGGTCCAGGGTTTGCCTGTGATACTTGGGTATCGACATCTTTCCCGTTTTTCCAGCAGAGCTTCAATCCACCAGCACCCGGATAAAGGAAGCCCACACAGAAATCAAAAGATGGTCTATTGAGTATGCCAATAAACCAGGGGTCGTCAGCAAAGTCCTCAGGACACATCTAACCAGGCAGATTTTCAGGATAATCACAATGAATATGCATGAGAGAGATTGGCAGGCGCTGCCTCCATTGTATGCAAATCTCTCTCATGCATATTCATGGTGGCTAATTCTGACTGGCTGGGTGTGTCCCGACGACTGCGTTAAGAACCCCTGCAATAAACTGACCTATGTGTCAACGCACATTTTTACAGAGGTATCTGTTCAAAATGTGGGGAGCATTTCCATGCGCTCGACAAAGAAACCACACGCCTGTACCTATTAATGTTTATGTTTATGTTTATTTCAACATTTGATATACCGCCCCCCATTACATCGGGGTGGTTTACAATGTGACAAAAAGCAAAAAGGAAACAGAAAAGCAACAATCAGTCGCACCTTGGTGCAGGCCTGCATGCATGTTTCAAAGATGTAATAAAGATATAAATGGGTAGGTAGGTGGGGGGGGGGGGAGAGGAGGAAGAACATCTTGTTTTGATTTATAGTCAAGGAACACCAGTGCTTCCAAGTTTAACTACATTTATTTATTTAGTTTTGTTGCGAGCTATTTATTCTGCCTATCGGCAAACATAATAAAACATAGAACAAAACTAACACAGTCATCAGATGAGCTTTTTTTGAAAGGATAAGTCTTCAGGCCTCTACGAAAGGATAAATAACTAGAGGCTTATGATGCAGAATTCCAAATTATCGGCCCTTTTGCAAAGAAAAGACGGCTTCGTGTAGCCACTTTACAAACAGAAGCGAGAGTAGGAACTGACAAAAGACTGTGTGAAGCAGACCATAACACACGAGATGCAAGATATAAATGAATCAAAGAGGATAACTCAGGAGAAACTGGAGAATCCATCACCTTATAAATCAAACTAATACATTTACATTGAACTCTATGCAATACAGGCAGCCAATGCAAATCGTTAAGGGCAGGGGTAATATGCTTGGATTTGCGCAGTCCCACGATCACGCGGGCAGTGGAGTTCTGTGTCATCTGCAGAAAATAATCAGACAAACCCAAAAACGTTTACTACAATAATCCAGCTAACGTAACACTAACGACTACACAACGGTTCTGAGATCGGCAGTCTCTAAAATGTACTTCAAAATGTGCACTGTCCAGAGTTTGCAATAGATGGCATGAACTTTCTATAACATATGGGGCTTAAAGGAAAGATGTTTATCTAAAAGCACTCCCACATAATAAATCTCCTCTTGGATAGAAATGGAATGTCCAGCTAGATTAAGAAAAGAAGAAAATGTAATATTCACAGAGACAGAAACTATCATGGCCTCAGCCTTGTCATAATTGATCGCTAAACCGTCAGTAGAAAGCCAATCCAAACTTTTCGGAAAAGAATACAAGATTTTAGAAGTTGATATCCCAATCTCTATGGAAAACGTATCAAAAATTAAATCGTCAGCATAAAAACGAAAATACAAACCTAACGCATGTAAAAGATGGAGTGGAGTGGCCTAGTGGTTGGGGCAAGGTACTTCAGGCCGGAGGGTCGGGGGTTCAAATCCCACTAGAGGACAGCAACCTTGGGCCGGAAGGACTGGGGTTTCTAGTCCCACAGGTGCTCCTTGTGGTCTTGGGCAAGCCACTTAACCCTCCATAGCCCATGTTCCCTGTAAAATAGTTATCTCCAAGTTGTAATGCCTGTTCAATGTAATTTCAGTTTGTTCAATGTAAACCGCCTTGATATCATGAAAGGCGGTATATAAGAAATGTTAAATAAATAAAATAAATAAATAAAATAAAAGATCACACAACAGAGCAACATAAGCATTAAACACAGTAGAAGACCGTGCAGAATCCTACAGCACCCCTCGCACTGAGACCACCATTGAGAATGGGAATCTTGAAAACAAACTTGCTGTTTGCGATCAGTAAAACAGGGGGAGAACCAAGACAAAACTACACTCAGGGAAGCCCAACCATTAAGGAAAGTAGGCGGTCACCTAGGGCGGCAACCTCTGGGGGTGGCAAAGAACAGGACTTTCAAAGCTAAACAATAGATTTTGACAGCTAGAGGGGACATACTGTAAGGTTTGCCTAGTGCTCCAACACCTTGAGCCAACGCTGAGACTGGATCTGAACACACCTCCTACTCTCTGCTAAATGCCAGAACAAAACTGAAGGCACAACCATATCAAATGTGGCCTTTAAATCCACAAACAGCAGCAGATAGCTAGTATCTACCTTCTGGACCACTCAATAACTCATTCTATGGGGAAACCAGCAAGATTCCTTGCTGCAGCCAGCCCTGAAATCGTGCTGCTGGGGATCTAAAATCTGTTGATGCTCAACAAAGTCTTCCAACTCATGTCGGACACGTTGTTCAATCAACGTAGCCAAAAAGTGGAATTCTGAAACAGGGGTGACCTGCATGGAGCGGTGGAGTCACCCCTAAACAAAGGCATGGGGAAAGTGACCTGCACGGAGCGGCAGGTGCACCTACTCTTGCCACCTTGCTGGGCAGACTAGATGGACCATACTGGCCTTTATCTGCTGTCATATCCTATGTTACTGTGTTTACCGGAGCTCTCAAGTCCTTTGAGGGCAGTGGTTTATTAAATGTTCCATCACTTCAGCAGGTATGCCTGGATGAGCTTTGGCTGACAGCTTATTCTATAGCTGGTCCCTCCTTATGGAATAAGTTATCAACTGAGTTGAGGGCAATAGAAGATCTTTTGGCTTTCAATAAACAGTTGAAAGCTTACCTTTACAGGCAGGTTTTGAAATTGAGTGAAATGGTCCTATAGATACTGATTTCTACAGATACTGAGGCATTTTGAGTGTGTGTTTTTATGTTGTGTTATGTTTTTATGTTGTTTTGTTTATTTTTTAATATTTTTGTTTTAATATTATTATGTAGCTCCATTCGACCCAGTGCTTATGAGCCAGGCTGGCTTTCTTCCTTACAGAGCTGCCTGTGCGCAGGGCTATGATGGTGAGTATATATGGATCCAGTAGGTGTGTGGAGCTCTGACTTGTGCCCTTGGGCCTACAGGAACCATTTGATGCCATGCTTGAAACAGGAGCCCAAGGCTAAGAAACAATTTTCTGCCTCTTTCTAAGATCTCGAGCCATGAGCCGAAGGCAGCCCTCCTTTGACTGAGATTGGGAACTTGTTTGGTATTGTGGGGAAGAGGATTAAAGTCCTGCCACCTGACCCACATTGGAGACACACTTGCATTAGAACCATTGGATTAAAATTACAGATAAACAGAAAATAAATATCCTCTTGCAGTTGTTTTTCTCCAGCCGCCCTTCTGTAGGAGTTGAATTTGGGAACAAGGTTGTACTGTCTGCAGGGGAGACAGCGTGCCAGGGTTCAGAGTCTGCAATCACCGGACGAGCAGCTCATTGTCCTCTAATGATAATTCCAGTGCTTTTTCAGGATAGCATCTGCCTCTGCCCACATGGCCCTCTTTTCCTCCTTTTAATTCGGCACATCACTGCAATCCATGAAGCGTGAGAAGCAGGGAAGGAGGGATCTGTCCTTGATGGTTCTTTCTGCAAGGTTCCGGAAACATCCTCCTGCTGGGCCTTGATGATTCCAGGCCTCCCTTGCAGTGGGGAGTAATTTTGTTAATCTTTTTATTTTTTGCAATTAGCCCCTGATGGCAGCTGGAGGGAGGCTGGTGCCTGGCTCCCTCCTCACTCCCTAGCACACATGCATGCAGACTCAGCAGCTGGGCGAAAAGATAAGGCTGAGTGAGGCTACATTAGTCACATTGGCAACCACGAATCTAGAGCCAAATACAAAGGGAAGGGGACATGGATTTAGGTCATGCCTTTCCTAGAAGTTCTAAAGCAAGTTATGTTCAGGTACTTAGGTTTTTTCTGTCCCCAGAGGGCTTACAATCTAAAGGGACACAGTACAGGCCCAAAAGTGAGACAGCGCATTCAACATAGCCCTCTGAGGAGTAGTTTTCAGAACTCTGCAACATCTGCAGGTAGTTTTTCCATGAGAAATAATTTTGAAAATGCAAAGTTCTAAGTGCTATTATTCTCTTGACCTAATCCTGCCCCATCCTCGTCTCCTTTATGCCGCTGTTTACCACATGCGGGTGTTGACCCCCGTCCCTTCTACGGGATGAAGGGTCAGGAGGAGGCAGCCGTCAGACAGCCAGGATGGCATTCATAGTAAGCTTACACTCTGAGGGCAACCATCTCCTTAGGCAAAACTAGTGATCTCCCTGCACAAATGGGGGCTTTGAATACCCCACCACCTGTGCAGTGTTTTATCCGTGGCCGCGAGAGGCTCAGGAGTGGAGAGAGGAACAATCCGCTTAGGTCTATTCAAATCTGCAGACGTTGTTTTGTATTGAAAAATTACCCACTGAAAGGTTCTGCAACACAGGCATCGTTTGGCAGCTTAATTTGGAGGAGGGGAGGGGAGACGACGCGAGGCCACGGGAAGGCAGGCCTGGATGTAAGTCTGGGCAATGTAGGCAGCTGTCACCGGCGGCACTTCTTATGTTTAGTCTCTGGCGCTGGAGCACTACTGTCGCTGCTCCTGCCGCATCTTGTTTCCACGGCGCCACTGTGCTGAGGAGCAGGAACTCCTCTTGCGTGCCCAGATGCTGCGGCTTTCCCTGGCCCAAAAGCATCGATGCAGGTTTTAGTCCCTTCCGTCATTAGGCTCCTGCCATCTCCTTTTAATAGGCTGACCGATGAGCCGTCCCCTCCTCGGCACCACAGGCCTCTTGCTGCTCTTTCCCTGTATTCCCATGGTATTGCAGTGTGCAGCAGAGGGCGCCCTAGTGCAACTGTGAGGCATGACACTCCTACTGATGGTCTTGCAGGTGGCTTCAGCTTGTTCCTGCCATGTGGTGTGGCGGCGGTTGAAGGAACACAGCAGTGCGTCTGAGATGTGCCATCTCTGACACGCAGATACCACAGCTGCCACCTTTAGAAATATGAGATATGAGTCGAGATTCTTCAGGGCCAGGTCTGCTTCTGGTGTTTGGGGGAGCGGGTGTCATCCCTCCCCTCATGAGCCCCAAACTCTGCCCATGTTCTGCAAGTAACGTTGTGCTGGACTGTAATCAGAGCGGCAGAATCTATGAGCTTTGCTTTGATTATGCTGCAAACCTTGGAGTATCTGCAGTTTCCACCCAGGCTCTTGAGTTTAACCACCATGCTCTATATATATGTGTGTACAGACCCATGGACAAGGGCATGATGTGTGGGTTTGGGGGTATGTAGGTACAGGAAAGGCTATTTTGTCGGATCCGGCTGTCTCGGAAGAGTCTGGGCTGGCAGTTTCGTCTCTGGGAAGGTTAGCATGTCCTTATCTCTGGCATGCTCTCTCAGCACGATCGATCAGCTGCCGGGGCTGGCACAATGATGTTTATGTTGTTAATGGAGGAGGTTTTGCCATCCTCCTCCATCCCCCAAGGTCAATCCGGTACATTGATTGGCAACTTCGGCCGGGTGGGGGAGGGGGGCTCCTGCATCAGCCCCTCGATTTCAAGCTTTAGATTTCCAACAGGTTTTTATCTGCTGTGCAGCAGCTGATGCTGCGGAATCAATTTCTGTCTGAGCAACGTCCATTCGACGCCTTTTCATCAAAGCTGATTCTTTTCATTTACAGGGCCGAGAAAAGTCAAACAGCTTTTTCAATGAACGCAGCAAGGTTACCATGCACCATCCCAGGGGGTCTGTGCCTCGTGCCCCTGTCCTTTGGAGCAGTGGATGTCTCTCTGCGCCTTTTCCATGTACAGTGGTGTTAACCTAGGCCGATAATGCTGGGACTTGCTGGTGAACGATCCCCATGTCTGCCTAGTAGAAGTCACAAGAACATGCCATAGTGGGTCAGACCAAAGGTCCATCAAGCCCAGTATCCTGTTTCCTAATCCAGGTCACATGTACCTTATCAGGTTCCCAAAAAGGTAGACAGATTCCACGTTGCTTATCCCAGGGTAAGAAGTGGATTTCCTTGGTCCTCTTTAAAAATGGTTTATGGACCTTTCCTCCAGGAACTTATCCAAAACCTCTTTTAAACCCAGCTACACAAGCAGCTTTTACTACATCCTCTGGTAATGAATTGCAGAGTTTGATTATGCATCTGCCATAAAAGTGAGTGTCACTGTTCAGAGAGTAGGTCCAGAACTGTGTGTCATGGGCTCTCAGTTTTGGAATAGTAAGGGGAAGGGGTGTGGGGGGACTTGCAGAGAAAGATCGAGGTGCACTGTCAGGCTAAGAGGCACCATATGCAGGCAACGATCAAAGGAAGCGCCTCCCGGCACCACCATCACAGCGCTCCCTGCACACTGTGCAGGCAACGATCAAAGGAAGCGCCTCCCAGGGCGCCCGCACCTGGCGGGCCCGTGCCGGAGGGCCTCGCCAGAGGGCCCTTAGGCATGGCCCTTCGGCGAGGACCAAGGCGCTTTAGCGTGCTGCTCCTCCACACCTTGCCGCCTGATCCTATCCAACTTCCACACGAGATAAGCACCCCTCTCCTAATGCCACCCACAGCCACTTGACTCCACAGCTACCATCGCTCCCTCATTACCTCTCCCCTGTACTGCAGCTAACCCTCCATTGCACTAATCAGGTTACCCACTGCTTGCACTGAACTGGTTACCCGCTGCTTGCACTGAACTGGTCACCCGCTGCTACCCACTGAACTGGTTACCCACTGCTTGCACTGAACTGGTTACCCGCTGCTACCCACTGAACTGGTTACCCACTGCTTGCACTGAACTGGTTACCTGCTGCTACCCATTGTTTGCATAGAACTGCTACCCATTGTTTGCTTAGAACTGTTACCCTTTGTTTGCACAGAACTGCTACCCATTGTTTGCTTAGAACTGTTACCCTTTGTTTGCACAGAATTGTTACCCATTGTTTGTACAGAACTGTTACCCTTTGTTTGCAAAGAACTCTTACCCTTTGTTTGCACAGAACTGCTACCCATAGTTTGCTTAGAACTGCTACCCACTGCCTGCTTGTTTGCCTATTACTTGCTATCCATTGTGTGCCTAGAACTTGCTATCCATTACCATGGCCCCACACCTCATGGCCCTTTTCTTCCTCATCCTCCCCAACTGCCTACCCTCTTACCAACACCCTTCCTCCTCCTCCCCCTTCCCTCCCCCTACCTTCCTCACTTCTCCCTCCGTTCTGCCCCCTAGCCTAGCATCTGCTCTTGAGCTTCTTCACACCATCCCCCGCATTCAACCAGCCCCTCTCTCCTTAAGGCAACCCCACCCTCGCTTCCGCCGTACTATCTCCACTTTACCTCACTCTCTAATACTCCTCCTCCTTCTCTCATCAGGTAATATCAACCCCAACCCTGGCCTCCCCCCCCCCCCCGATTTCTTTCTCACACCAAAAAAAGTTCCTCACGTACCCTGTCTAATCTCATCCACATCCCACTCCTCCCTCCTTCCACCCTCCCTCATTCACCCCACAATCACTCATCCATAGATATCAACCCCAACCCGACCCCCAAAAATAATCCCTTACATAATCTACCTGATACCATCAATTTACCCCTCTCTTCCCCTCCCTCATGTCCCTCTTGGAGAGCATACACACCCAGACATACCCACCCACACCCTGCTCCCTCTAAATCTCAGTATTACCCTAGAAATAGACCTCTACGCCACTTTGATAAGAAATCCACACGTAACTTATCCAACCTTATCCATATCCCTCTCCTCCCTCCCTCCGCTCTCCCATTTTCATGTGCCCTATGGAATGCATGCTCAGTCATTAAAAAAACCCACTTTTATTCATGACCTTTTTATTTCTAATGCCCTACACCTTCTTGCCTTGACTGAAACTTGGCTCCCCCCTGACGACACCGCATCCATTGCCTCTCTCTGCTATGGGGGCTACCAGTTCTCCCATACACCTCGATCTACTGGTTGCGGTGGTGGCGTTGGCCTCCTACTCTCTCCCTCCTGCCAATTCCAACCACTCCTGCCGCCCCAATCACACTCTCCCCTTTCCTTCGAAGTCCACTCCATTCGCCTCCTCACACCACTTCCCCTCCGAGTAGCTGTTATTTATCGCCCACCCGACAAATCCAAATCATCCTTCCTCACCGACTTCGA
Organism: Ichthyophis bannanicus; assembly: GCA_033557465.1. Lineage (NCBI taxonomy): Eukaryota > Metazoa > Chordata > Amphibia > Gymnophiona > Ichthyophiidae > Ichthyophis > Ichthyophis bannanicus. The sequence continues at coordinate 49,970,202 of CM066048.1, read as the reverse complement.
CGCCTGGCTCTCTGCCTTTATGGATTCCTCCTCTCCCACTCTTATTCTTGGCGATTTCAATAGTCACATAAACAACCCCTCTGACCCCCATGCCTCAAAGTTCCTCGCTCTTACCTCCTCGTTCAACCTCCAACTTTGCTCCACTGCCCCCACACACCTACATGGTCACTGCCTGGACCTATTACTCTTCTCCAATTCCTCTCCCTCAAACTTCCGCAAATCAATTCTTCCCTCATCTGACCATCACCTCTTAACATTTACTCTTCAGCTTCCGCCATCCCAACCTCGTCCCGTCTCCTCCGACCTATTTAGAAACCTTCATAATATTGATCCCCTGACTCTCTCCTCCACCATCTCTCCTCTTTCCTCCAATTTATCCTCCGAGTCCGTCGACAAGGCATTATCCTCATACAATGCTACACTATCCTCAGCCCTTGACACTCTTGTCCCTCCCACCCTGCATCCTGTGTCAAACGATCTACTCCCCAACCCTGGCTTTTGAAGAGATCAGCGCAGTTGGTGGGAATTTGGCACGCTAAAAAAGGCGTTGGCCAAATCTATTACAGCTTTCACCTGCAATCCGTCACCTACGCATCTGCGCCCGTTCTGCCGAATGAGCTTGGTCCAAATCCCGCTCCCCAGAAGACCTTCTACACTTCAAATTCATGCTTGGCTCCTTCCAATCAGCCTTAGCACTTGCCAAACAAGATTACTTCATCCATCTGACCAACTCCCTTGCCTCTGATGCTCGCTGTCTCTTTAACACCCTCAACTCTCTCCTCAAGGTCCCCCCGCCCCCGATCCCGCCCTCCCTTTCTGCCCAAACCCTTGCCGACTACTTCCGCAACAAAATCCACAAGATTACCCTCCAATTCCCTACCCCCTCATCTACCTACCCTCCTCCCCAATTCTCCTCCCCCATCCATACTCCCCCCGCCACCCTCTCCTCCTTCCCTCCGATCTCTGAAGAAGAAACTGCACTCCTTCTTTCCTCCTCCAAACCCACCACCTGTTCTTCAGACCCTATCCTCACCCACCTCCTACGTTCCATCTCCCTCACCATTGTCCCCTCCATCACTCATATCCTCAACCTTTCACTCTCCACTGCAACTGTCCCCGCTGACTTCAAACAAGCTGTGCTGGGTCTGCTGCTTTTTGACATATTCATAAATGACCTGGAAAAGGGAATAATGAGTGAGGTTATCAAATTTGCAGATGACACAAAACTATTTAAAGCTGTTAAAACCCAAGAGGATTGTGGAAAATTGCAAGAGGATCTTGATAAATTGGAAGACTGGGCATCAAAATGGCAGATGAAATTTAATGTGGACAAGTGCAAAGTTATACACCTAGGGAAGAACAACCCAAACTATGGTTACACGATGCAAGGTTCCACATTAGGAACCACCACCCAGGAAAAAGATTTAGGCGTCATTGTGGATAACATGTTAAAACCCTCGGCCCAGTGTGCAGCGGCGGCCAAGAGAGCAAATAGAATGCTAGGTATCATAAGGAAAGGAATGGAAAATAAAACAAAAGATATTATAATGCCTCTATATCGTTCCATGGTGAGACCGCACCTTGAATATTGTGTGCAATTCTGGTCGCCGTATCTTAAAAAGGATATAGCGTTGTTATAAAAGGTTCAGAGAAGAGCCACCAAAATGGTAAAGGGGATGGAAGGATACTCCTATGAAGAAAGGCTAAAAAGTTAGGGCTCTTTAACCTGGAAAAAAAATGGCTGAGGGGAGATATGATAGAAGTCTATAAATTAATGAATGGAGTGGAACGGGTAAACGTAGATCGATTGTTTACGTTATCAGAATATAGAAAGATTAGGGGATATGTAATGAAGCTACAGGGTAAACTATTTAAGACTAATAAAAGAAAATATTTTTTCACTCAATGTGTAATCAAACTCTGGAATTTGTTACCGGAGGATGTAGTAAAGGCTGTTAGTGTAGCTGGGTTTAAAAAAGGTTTGGACAAGTTCCTGGAGAAAAGGTTCATAAACCATTATTAAGAAGGGACCCAGGATATCAATGCTTGACCCAATACAAGCATTGTGGAACCTGTGTCTTTTGGGGAAACTGCTAGGTACGTATGACCTAGATTGGCCACTGTTGGAAACAGGATACTGGGCTTGATGGACCTTGGTCTGACCCAGTATGGCATATCTTATGTTCTTATGTTGTCACACCTCTCCTCAAGAAATCCTCACTTGATCCTACATGCCCTTCTAACTCTTGACCCATCTCCCTCCTTCCCTTCATATCCAAACTATTAGAATGAGCAGTCCACCATTGCTGCCTCGACTTCCTCACCTCCCAGGCCCTCCTGGACCCACTACAATTCAGCTTCCTTCCCCTACACTCCACTGAAACGGCACTCACAAAAGTCACCAACGACCTGTTCCTGGCTAAATCTAAGGGCCTCTACTCTATCCTCATCCTTCTTGACCTCTCTGCTGCCTTTGACACCATTGATCACAACCTTCTCCTCACCACCCTCTCCTTGCTTGGCTTCAGGGACTCCGTACTATCCTGGTTCTCCTCCTACCTCTCCCATCGCTCATTCAGTGTTTGCTCTGGTGGCTTCTCCTCCTCCCCTACCTCGCTCCATGTAGGTGTCCCCAGGGATCTGTCTTGGGCCCCCTCCTCCTCTCTTTATACCCAAGGCCTTGGTGTGCTTATCTCCGCCCATGGCTTTAAGTACCATCTCTATGCTGATGGCTCCCTCTCTACACCTAAAATTTCTCCGGCAACCCAGTCCAAAATCTCTGCCTGTGTTTCGGACATCGCTGCCTGGATGTCTCATCGCCGACTGAAACTGAACATGGCCAAGACTGAACTCCTTGTCTTTCCACCCAACTCCTCCCCCCCCCACTTCCCCCCCTCTCAGTCCATGTGGATGGATCTACTATCCTTCCTGTTCCCTCCGCCCGCAATCTAGGGGTTATCTTTGACACCTCTCTCTCCTTCTCCGCTCATATCCAGCTTGTTGCTAAGACCTGCCGCTTCTTTCTCTACAACATCAGCAAAATCCGCCCCTTCCTCTCTGAACACACTACCAAAACGCTTATCCACTCCTTAATCTCCTCTCGCCTCGATTACTGCAACCTACTCCTTGCTGGTCTCCCTGTGAGCCACCTCCTTCCCCTTCAATCTATACAAAATCATGCTGCTCGGCTAATCTACTGCCAGCCTCGCCATGCCCACATTACTCCTCTTCTCAAGTTGCTTCACTGGCTCCCTGTCCAATTCCGCATCCAATTCAAGCTTCTCCTACTGACCTATAAATGCATTCACTCTATGGCCCCTCAATATCTCTTATCTCTCCCTATGTCCCCTCTCGGAATTTGCTCTCCGCTAACAAATTACTTCTATCAATGCCTTTCACCCGCACCATGAACTCCCGACTGCGCTCCTTTCACCTTGCTCCACCATACGCCTGGAACAGCCTACCTGCTTCTGTGCGCCAGGCATCCTCCCTGGCCCTCTTCAAATCCAGGTTGAAACCTCTTCACCGTTGCATTCAGATCCTGACTTCCATCCTCATCTCACCCTAACCCCCATCAACCTTTATGACCACACTATAGACAAAACTGTACCACACTGCACCTTGCGCAGAACGGACTAATGCTCTGTACTATTCTAATTCTAATTCGATTGTAAGCTCCGATGAGCATGACTCTGACGGGCAGGGACTGTCTCTTATATGTTGGCTACCTCTTGTAGGTTATCTGTGCAGTGCTGTGTGCGTGGGGCTCTAGAAATGTTGAATAGTAGTAGTAGTAATTGAAATTGGTATCTCTATTCCCTTCGGGTGTTGGCAGCTACATCATAGGGGCTTGTTTACAAAGCTGCGGTAGCGATTCGCGATCGTTATCGGAGCCGCAGCCCCATTGAAATCAATGGGGCCGCGGCTCCGATAACGATCGCAAACTGCTACCGCGGCTTTGTAAACAAGCTCCATAGTGTCTTTCTCTCTCTCCCAATACTCAGAATCCCGCTTTATATCCCTTCGCACCAGGGCTGGCCCAACCATTAGGCAAACCAGGTGGCCGCCTAGGACAGCAATGGGATAGCAACAAGCAGGGCATTCACAGCTAAACAATAGACTTTGACAGCCAGGGGCAGAGGGCAAGAAGCAAGGCCGACCCTTGAGCCAACTCTGGGGCAGGCCTTGCTTCTCACCCTCTGCCCACCATATTATCCATTCGCCCCCTCTCTTCTTCTCTGCCTACAAGATGTAGAAGGCAGCAGAAGAGCTGTAGGAATGGGCATTGTGTTGCCCTCTCATGCTTCCTGCTTGGGTGGCTACACAGGTCGCACACCCCAAAAATTGACCGTGGTCAGAACTGTCAGTAAGGTGGTCCCAGTGCTAAGATAGGGCACACTGCAAAGCGGGATTGAGGTTTGATTCTTTTAGGTCTCAAGGGAATATTTTATAAACCTTTTCTGCTTATAAAAGGCCTCTCATGGTGCAAACAGGTAGCTGCTGGTAAAGCAGGAGAAGAATTAGGATGAAGTGTGGGTGGAGTTAACATTTACCTGCATATTTTATAAAACACATGCATATGCGTATAAAATTTGTGCTAACATTTACGCCCACTCTCAAGCAGACATAATGGAGGTCATTCCGAGCCACGAATAGCGAGGATGTACGCCCTGCCTGGACATACATCCCTGCTATTTGTCCCCCTTGCTGTCCCCATGCAAGAATGGCAGAGTTGTACGGGGAGCCGTAGATGGGGGTGGGAGGGAGTGGGCAGAAGGTGGAGCTAGGGCGGTGCATTGGCAGCCCTGTACATCCGGGGTATGCCAGTAAGACAGGGGACTTATTCCCCCTACACACGGGGTAGCGTGGCAGCCAGCAGGGAGGCATACAGGAGGTTCCCCGCAGCCAGACCCAGGCCATGGGAGGCTAGATTGGGGGAAAGGGGTTTTGGCTGCAGGGAAAGGACATTCTCAGCGGCGGCCGGTGGTTGTGACTCTGTAATGAGACCATGGTGCCATGGCAACAAGACACCATGGCACTGTGGCTCATTATAGAGCCAGGTGGAGTTTGACTTGGATGTAACTGGACATGCGGCCCTTCAGAATCGGGGCCCGGCCTGCATGTACAAACCGGTAGACCTGATTCTGAGGGGCCGTACAGGGGCTGGACATCCAGTAGGAGTAGGCTTCCATGTCCGTGTGTTCCATCTAGGTACAATTTCTGCAGGAATTTTGCTATTATTTTATAAAGATACATAATCTTAAAATAGGCATTTTCTCCATCTACAAACCTAGGTGTCCTGTTATAAAATTAACCCAAAATCTTTAAGCAGCTTCTATACTTTTCCTCAGTTGATCCCAGGCCAAGTGAGATTGTACCTAGCTGAAAACATGTACTAGATTTACTTCTGTCAATTAGACATAAAGCACTTGGGGGTCCAAACACCTCACCCCAACACACATACATACTCTCAGCTCTTAGAAGCTGCATGCCTGCATCTCAGCTGCATTCACTTGCTGGGATTAGAAGATTTAGGGGTCCTTTTACTAAAGTGCAGTAAGCAGTTACCACAGGCTTTAGTATGCGCTAAACCCCCATGGTAACCACTACCATCAGCAAGTGCAGATAGCGTAGGGTAAAAGCTGTACTGTTTGTACTTGCCAGATGCGGGGCAGGATCAGAACTGAAAGTAGGTGTAACAGTAACATAGTATATGACAGCAGATAAAGACCAGTATGGTCTATCTAGTCTGCCCAGCAAGGCGGCAAGAGTAGGTGCACCTGCCGCTCTGTGCAGGTCACCCCTCCCCATGTCTTTGTTTAGGGGTGTACCCACTGCTCTGTGCAGGTCACCCTTATTTGTTCAGATATAAGAGATAGTTATGTTTATTTTGATTTTATCCTGTTGCTGTAAAGGGATCCACTGTGTCTGTCTCATGCCATTTTGAATTCTGTCACTGTATTTGCCCCCACCACTTCCATCGGGAGGGCATTCCAAGCATCCACCACCCTTTCAGTGAAAAAGTATTTCCTGACATTGCCTTTCAGTTTACCCCATTGCAGCTTCATGTTATTCCCTCTAGTTTTACAGCTTTCTCATCTTTGGAAGAGGTTTGTTTGTTCATTAATACTCTTTAAGTATTTAAAGGTCTGAATCATATCTCCCCTGTCCCTCCTCTCCTCCACAGTGTACATATTTAGGTCTTCAAGTCTCTTCTCATATGTCTTCTGATGCAGGCTCCAAATCATTTTGGTCGCCTTCCTCTGAACCGTTTCCAGTTTTTCATATATCCTTTGCAAGATATGGTCTACAAAACTGAACACAACATTCCAAGTGAGGCCTCACCAGCGACTTGTACAGTGGCATTAGTACCTCCTCCTTTCTGCTGGTAATTCCTCTCTGTATGCAACCCAGCATCCTTCTGGCTTTTGCCACCGCCTTGTCACACTGTTTTGCCACCTTGAGATCCTCAGAAACAATCACTCCGAGGTCCTTCTCCTGGTCCGTGCACATCAACTTCTTGCCCCCTATCTCATACAATTCCCTTGGATTTCTGCTTCCCAAGTGCATGACACTGCACTTCTTCACAGTGTGGCAGCTGGTGATAGCGACCGCACTCGACATTGCCACATGTTAGCTATCATGACTGCAGATAGCACAGCTGCAACTTCACTTCAAAGATGGAGGTAGTTGCAGCTGAACCACTGGCAACCAGATAGTGTGGCTACAGCCATTATAGGCTGCTGAAACTTGGTTGCCTCCCCCCAATCAGGCACCTCCAAGTACTACTCCCCTGATCAGGCATTCCACCAAGTACTGCACCTCTAATTACAGAACACTCCCTCTGTGATACCCCCCACCCCCTGTCATGGTACCCCTTTCAGGACCATAAGTTAAATACTAGTATTTCCATAATGGAGGGAGGAGTGGCTCAGTGGTTGGGACATGTTACCTCAGGCCAAAGGGCCAGGGGTTCAATTTCCGCATGGGGACAAGCAACCTCAGGCCAGAGGGACTGGGGTCTCTAGTCCCATGGCCACTCCTTGTGGCTTGGGCAAGCCACTCAACCCTCCATTGCTTCAGATACACTTAGATTGTGAGCCCTTTGGGGACAAGGGAATAAAAAGTACCTGTTAATATACATGTAAACCACACTGATTCTAAAGAGCACAGTATAAAAAAAATGCCACAAAAATATTATCATAATAACATACAAATTGTGGTCTGTAAAATGACATTCAACAAGGCTCTATCCCACTGCCTAAACCCAAATAAATGTTCCAATGGTCAACATCACAGCATCAGAGCTTTCTGCACTCATCATCACCCCTTTCCCTATAATTAATGTCCATTTTTCAAATGCCAATAATCCAAATATATGTCATGTTGTGTTTTGTCTGCACGGGTGTGTATATTTTTGTGGGATGGCATGTGTGTGTACATACAGTATGTGTCCCTGCACATGTCCTTGTATGTATGTCTGTGCATGTGTGAACACATAGAGGCACATTCTAATGTGGGCGTCCAGGCCCCTGTGCATCCAATCGGAATCAGGACGCCCAGGGGTAGAACTGATTCTGATCCCGTGGGGGCTAGACGTGTCCCATGGGATCAGAATCGGGTCTAGGTCTTGTACATGCAGGCCAGGACCCAATTCCAATCGGCCTGCACCTACAGCCACCTGCCCGTCTACCTCAGTGAGGCTCCTGAATGGAACCATGGTGCCATGGTGGCCCATTGCCATGGCACCGCAGCTGCGATCCCCAGCCACCAACCACAATCTTCTTTCCCCGCAGTCCAATCCCGATCTGGCTTTCCATGGCCAGGGTTGGGATGTGGGGAACCCCCTCACCTTTCTGACACTGCCCAGACCTGCTGTCCCCCAACATCCAGGGAGATATTCCACTTTGGAGGTGGAATAAGTCCCCCATCCAGTTTTCCAATCCCGGATATACAAGGCCAACCTCAGAATTGGCCCTGTACATCCGGGGTCTCGGACTGTCCATGCCTCCTCTTGCCCCGTCTAACCCTCCCCATACAAACACCTCGTTCATATGGAGATGCTTTTGACGGGGACGGCAGGGGGATGTAATAGTCTCCATAGGACAGAATGGGGTGGCCCATCCCAATATTTTTCTCCACACCACCTCCGCAATTAGAGAGCTTGGGTCAGGTTGGAGATTGGTTTGTTTAGACCCCCCAACCAAAGAGATGCTCCGCTGCCCCTCTGTGGACATACTAGTGTGTATCTGCGTGTGTATATTTATATTTCTATCTATGTTGATTCTCTGTGTGTCTGTGATCATAAGAGAAGAGAGGGGACCACTCTTCGATAGGTGCAATTCCTGCCAATCAGTGTTTGCACCCCGCAGCTGCTGGAACAGCTTTTCCTATAGAAATACATTGAGGTATTTTATTTGAGGGGAGAGGGGGAATAGCTTTATTTCTCCTTTATCTCTCACCAAATGTAGAAACTAAACTGTAGAGCACAGGAACTCCCCCCAGCTCACCTCCTCCCCTTAGGTGACTACTGCTCCCATGCAAGCAGGAAGTCTGCACTGGAGGGGGCAGAAACAACTGGTCAAAGCAAGCAACAGCAGCAACGAGCCTCAGAGGCTTTGGGTTAAGTGCTGCATTACTGTTTGAATGTCGCTGCCTCCACTTCCGGGGCCAGAGAGGGGCAGCAGCGGCCACTCTTGAAATGCTGACGCTCTAAGCGATCTCCTAGTTTGCCTTCCCATTGGCTGGATCCTACCACTGTCGGTGCTGCTAGTTACATTGGAAGTAGGCAGGGCGCTCACACGGTGGGGAAGGCTTAGAGAACTGCAGATATCAGGCCCGATATTCAACTGGGCAGGGCTAAGCACTGTAGCCGCTTAGACCTGCCCGCCGCCGACCCCCAAACCCCAGATATTCACTGCCACGGCAACAGAAGTGAATATCCAGGCCTGGGCACAGTGCCCGGAAGCCATCAAGGCTAACCAAGCAGCATTGATACTGGACGCTACACAGTTAGCTTCAGCGTCTAAAAGATAGGTGCCGAGCGCTAACCGTGCAGCTTCCAATATCGATGCTGCACGGTTAGCACCAATCCCCACCTCTGCTCTGCCCGATGCTAGCCGGCTAGCATTGGGGCGCCTAGGGGACTTAGTCGGGAATATTCAAAGGCACTAGTCGTGTATGTGCCGTCGAATATCCGGTTAGCAGGCATGTACATGGTTAACTGGCTGTTAACCGAGTAAATGCTTTTTGAATAATCGGGCCCATAGATTTCAAACTCTGAAAAATGCCCAGACATGTTTGTCTTACTTCTCGCTTCCAGATATGAATGTACAAGTCATTAGAATCCTGAAAAAAGCCAAACAGTTGTCGATCCCAACCTCCCGAGTATAGAGCACCTCTGACTGCACCCTCCCTTAAACGCTGGAGCCTAGATATGTTCCCAGCTTGCCAATGCCTTAATCTAGTCCTGCCCAGGGCAACAGATACCAGCTAGCAGTTCACATAGCAACCAATAAGAAAGCAATGCAATTCAGTCAGTAGCTCTCACAGTAAAAACAACAGCAAAGAAAGTGAAATATATATGTCAATACTGTAAAATGCAGAACATCACAGCTAGGGAATTATCTGCGATCCCGTGTTTATGTGCATATGTCTGCTGTTCATGTATTTGTGTCTGTTTGGAGGGTAGCTGGGAGTGGTGGGAATTTTCCAGAGGACATGATTTTGGAAAGACAGTTTTGGGGTGGGGTAGTTTGCAGGGTGATGAGGAGGTTGCAGTGAGGAGATTTGGGGTGTGGGTATTTGCATAGGGGGAATTTCTGAGGGTAAGGCAGTTATGGGGTGGTGGGTACTTACAGGGGTGGTTTTTGGGATGGGGCAATTACAGGGTGGTAGCTATTGAAAGTGGGGAAATTTGAAGACTGGTGGAGCAGATGCAAGGTTCATTTGGTGAGGTGGTTGGACAGTTGTGAGGGAGTGTTTTTTAGGGATAGAGGCAATGTGTGGGTTGGTGGGGCAGTTCCATCGGGATAGTTTTTGGGGCTGGGACAATTTGCAGGCAAGTGGGGCAGTTGTGCAGAGTATTATTGGGAGAGGGGCTGTTGGCAGGATGGTGGTGAAATTGGGAGGTATTGTTGGGGTTAGAGCAGTTTGCAGGGTTTTGGGACTGATGCGGGAGATTGTTTTTTGGGGTGGGGACAGTTTACAGTGTGGTAGGGCAGTTGTAGGGGTGTAGTTTTCGGGGGTGGGGCAGTCTGCAGGGGTTTAAGGCAGTTGTGTGGGTGTATTTTTTCTGATGTGGGAAGTTGGTGGGGTGGAAGGAATTTCTCAGGCAGTATTTTTTTAGGAACAGAGGCATAGCCTAGTGGTTAGCAGAGCTACCTAGTACTCAGAAGATCAAGGGTTTGATTCCCACTGGCACTCCTTGTGACCTTGGGCAAGTCACTTTACTCTCCATTGCCTCAGAAGAAAGGCTGGCAATCTACTTCAGGTCACACCTTCCCAAGAAAACCCAGAGGCTGCTGGGTCAGCACTGACTCAATGGCACTAAAAAAAATGGTGGTGGGGCAATTATCATGGGGGGGCTGGGAGAGTAGAGAACAGGGGGAGGCTGTTTGAAAGCACAATTCCCTACTGCTGTGTTAGTAAACATACGTTTCTCTGCTACCAAAGCTAGAACCCCTTCTCCCACAGAAATGTATCAAGCATTAGTCATCAGCTTATGAGCTACAGTAAATTATAAGAAAACCAAGGTACTTTTCATTACCTGTGATTCCACGTCTGTCCCTCCACCAGCATTGAAGGCCAGAAATGTGGATCTGGAAGTCAAAGCTGAGGTCCCATCCCTTGGCATCATATTGGATCAGAGACCAACATTTCCTGTGTACATTAATAGTGCATATTAATGTACACAGGAATTTGTGTAAAGGCTCATGTGGTGCCTTTACACAAAAACGGAAGTAAGGATGTGGTTGAAAACTACAGGCCGGTTAGTTTAACTTCGGTGGTGAGTAAATTATTGGAAACGCTGCTGAAAGAGAAAATAGTGAGGTTTCTGGAGTCCAGCGGATTACAGGATTCGAGGCAGCATGGATTCACCAGAGGCAGGTCTTGTCAGACAAATCTGATTGATTTCTTTGACTGGGTGACCAGGGAGTTGGACCGAGGGAGAGCTCTAGATGTGGTGTATTTAGATTTCAGTAAAGCCTTTGACACTATTCCTCACAGGCGACTTATAAACAAACTGAGCACCCTAGGGATGGACCCTAAAGTTACTGCTTGGGTTAGAAACTGGTTGGGTGGGAGGCGACAAAGAGTACAAGTAAATGGAGCTCACTCTGAGGAGAAGGATGTTACCAGTGGTGTGCCCCAGGGATCTTTCCTTTGTCCGATTCTTTTTAACATCTTTGTTAGTGATATAGCGGAAGGGCTGTCGGGTAAGGTTTGCCTCTTTGCAGATGATACCAAAATCTGCAATAGAGTAGACACCCAGGAAGGTGTAGATAACATGAGGAGGGATCTAGCTAAGCTTCAAGAATGGTCTAGAATTTGGCAGCTGGGATTTAATGTTAAAAAATGTAAGGTCAAGCATTTGGGCTGCAGCAATCCAAGGGAGCAATACAGTATAGGAGGTGAAGTACTTTTGTCCACTAAAGAAGAGCGGGACCTAGGCATGGTTGTGTCTGATGATCTTAAAGTAGCTAAACAGGTAGAAAAGGCGACGGCAAAAGCTAGAAGGATGCTTGGGTGCATATGGAGAGGAATGGCTAGCAGAAAAAAGGAGGTGATAATGCCTCTGTATAAGTCTTTGGTGCAACCTCATTTGGAGTATAGTGTGCAATTCTGGAGACCGCACCTTCAAAAGGATGTGAACAGGATGGAGTCAGTGCAGAGGGTGGCTACTAAAATGATTAGTGGGCTTCATTATAAAGCATATGAGGACAGACTTAAGGATCTTAATATGTACACCTTAGAGGAAAGGCGGGATAGAGGTGATATGATTGAGATGTTTAAATACCTCCGTGGCATAAATGTTCAGGGAGAGAGCCTCTTTCAATTGAAAGCAAGTTCTGCTACGAGGGGACATGGGATGAGGGTGAAGGGAGATAGATTCAGGAGTGATATGCGGAAATATTTCTTTACGGAAAGAGTAGTGGATCCGTGGAATAGTCTCCCAGTGGAGGTGGTAGAGATGAGGACAGTAACTGAATTCAAAAAAGCATGGGACCAACACAGAGGATCTCTAAAGGTAAAAAGTGGACTGTTGTAGTTGTTGATATGGAAGGACAGACTAGATAGGCCATGTGGTCTTTTTCTGTCATCATGTATCTATGTTTCTATTAAGAAAAGGGATTTAAACTGTTTAAGGACCAGTTACCCCCATGGCATGTTCTGTTACACCTGACCAGTTCTATTTACCTGTTCCATGTAATGAGTTGCTCTCTCTAAACTGTGCTGATTTTAAATAGTACGGTATATAAAACCATATACAGAAATAAATAAATAAAATAAAAGAGTAGTATGGCAGCTTCAGTCTTTGTTAAGGGAAGGTAAATTTCACACAGTGTTTCAAGCTGTTATAGCACAAAGGTTGGATTACTGCAATATTATTTACCAAGAGTTACTGGCGCAAAACACTGTTGCAACAATGCTTTTAAATTGACCGAGATTCATACGTGTTGCTCCCCTACGAAAACAACTTCATTGGCTTCCTATCGCAGGTAGGGTAAGGGATACCATTCTATCAGCAGTGTTTAAAATCACCTGGAGACTTTCAGTGGATTGCTTATTGACAATGCTGCAATTGACTCTCTGTTGCAAGAGTGACTATTGAGCCAAGCAATGCGGGTGGGCTCCCCAAATACCTTCATCGCATGCAGATAAACGCCAGACTACATGTACTAAAACATTTATGCTTTATGCTCTGGGATTATGCAACACGCTCCCTAATTATCTCCAAGCTTTAAAAGAAACTGAGATGTTCCAGAGGGACCTAAAACTAATTTATTCCAGGTGCATAATATGGGAATTATCATGTATATTGCATGTGGGACTTACTTAGTCGTTGTTGATGTTATCTACTGTAATATTATTTTAATGCACTTATATGACTTGACCTTATGTAGGTTGATTGTGACCTACCTTGACCTTTGGCAATAAGACAGGATATAGGCTGAACAAATAAATAAAATACATTAATAAACCCCCCGGTTCAATCTGGCCCTTTTTTGAATTTGATGGATTTTTTTTTACAAGGTTTTAACACATGCTTAGTTTATTCCATTTTCAGAGTTATTTTGCCCCCAAAAGACAGGCAGACAGACAGACATTCTTGACCCTTTATACATAATTCTTTCCGACTCCCATTGTATTGGAAGGGAATAATAAGTGAGGCATGCCGACTAGGCTTTGCCTCCATCTGTTCTGCTCCTGACAGTAAAGCTTTTACCATTTTGACAGCATGAGGGGAGGGGTGATGGCAATAAAGAGGGAACAAGATACTTTGTGACTGCTATCGTCATCATGAAAAGTAGACTCGGAGAAATGGTACTGAGTGAAGAGGCCTCCCATATGGAATGGCAACAGTGATAAAGAAATGTGAGGTGTTTGCCCAAAAAGCCCCCATAAAAGCTTAATGGGGACTTAAGTTGTGGATGGGGGGAGAGAGGGGCTTTGCTGAAAGAGAATAAAAGGTCAGATAGATTCCCCTGTGTTTTGGGTTTTAAAGAGCCTCGGTGCTGCCCTTTGTCATGAGGATGGGAGTGAGGTGAGAGCACGTCTGACATTTAGCTAAGCCATAGTGAGCACCAAGGGGGAGAGGAAGGGAAGGTGGGTGCAGCGGCAGGGATCTGTGTGTTTGGAACAGAATGAAAGAAGACAGAAGTGCCAGGATCGAGACAACAGAAGAGGTCCCAGCTGTCCCTACCCTTCGGCTGCCTCTCACATCTCCGATGCATCGGGAGGGAAGCCAAGGCTGGTGCTCGCTTCACTGGGAGAGCCATCCTCAGCTTTTATCCTCTAACGTGCTGCTCTCTTTTTGTTTCCTTTTGCGGAAAGGTGACAGTTCCAAAGGCTTGCCAAGACTCCCTCTTTGGAATGGGGTTGGGGTATTTTTCTACAATACCCAAAAAAGGCATGGGATATTGACCTTGTCATTTTGGAAGTAGAAAGCTCTCGTACTGCCCCCTCTCCTTAGTGACCCTGTTCTATACTACTGTTGGATACAGAAGGTAGGTCCCATCTTCATGCGTTTGCATTTCGGTAGGTCTCTTCTACACGTGCTTTTCTCAAATAGCCTCTACATTATTTATTTATTTATTTGGACGGATTTGTATACCACCTTATCCTACAATCAAAGTGGTCACATCACAATTGGAGGGTTACATCACAATTGGAGGGTTACATTTAACATGAGGGTGCTTAACGACATCACACATTGCACATTATAAACCTTAGGTCCTCATTTGTGTTACAACCAGCAAGGAATCCTGCAGCTGTACGGACGAACCCACTGATAACAGAAGTGTCAGTGCCATGTGATTATTTTGTGCAGTGAGCCTCTTCCAGTTTCGGGTGGGTTCTCTTTGTATACCCTCTCAATTTAAATAGTGCATCATCTCCTCTTTTTCTGCAGAAGTCCACTTCATGGTAGTTTATTCTCTAAACCTTTTCATTATCTTCTGTCACAGTGGGTCCACGAACAAGTTTATCGTGGCCTTTATCCACGGCAGTGATGTTACCTGCATTTGCACTGTCTGCATTATCACTACCGCCATCACTCATCCTACTGCATAAGCTACAGGTGGGCATCTTTTTATCTTGCGCAATGTGCGGCCAATATGTGCTGTTCTTTTTCTTGCCTACCATACTTCAATTGTAGTGCCGCCTTCTGAGATTTACTATAGATCTTGTACAACGGGGTCACCACATGAAGGTACTCAGCAAGACTTGAGGAGGAAACTGTGTTCTCTCTTCCTAATAGAGATACAACAATTCATCAACCATTACCAGTGACTTCTAGGTTATGCTCTCTTTTGACCTCCTTATTTTATGTACCTTGTGGAGAGAGAAAAGATCCTTAAGTATCAAAGAATGCATTCAGAAACCAAGAAAATGTGATTCAAAGCTACAGAAATAGACCCCGTCATGCTGAGCACCAAAAGCATGGTTAAAACGTTTTCCAAGCCCACCTTCATAAGATGTTATATGTGTAGGTAACTGATGAACTCCAGAAGGCAGCTCTCTTTGGCACGATGCAAGTACTACTGCGTCAGCAGTACATGTGAAATATTGAGGTTGCATTCCACATACCCTGGGTTAATAGTGAAGTTCATTATTGTCATGGTATGCACAAAACTAACCCATTTGGAGACATTGCCTTGCCTGAAGGGCTGAGGGCAGTAAGAGCTGCAGATCCAATCATGCAATGCGGGACAAATCAGATACCAACGATTTCCTTGTTGTAAAACTGTGTGCAGATGACTAACCCAAGTATAACTGGTGGTTATCCCATCAACACTGAGCAAAGAAGAGAATTTGGCAGCTGAGATTTAATGATAAAATATGCAGGGTCAGGATAAGGATAAAAAATGCAGGATTGCTGCAGGCTGCAGCAATCTAAGGGAGCGATATAGTACAGCGAGTGAAGTACTTCTGTCCACAAAAGAAGAGCGGGACCTAGGCGTGATTGTGTCTGATGATCTTAAAGCAGCTAAACAGGTAGAAAAGGCATTGGCGAAAGCTAGAAGGATTCTTGGATGCATAGGAAGAGGAATGACCAGCAAAAAAAGGAGCTGATAGTGCCTCTGCTAGGTATGATAAGGAAAGGAATGGAAAATAAAACAAAAGATATTATAATGCCTCTATATCGTTCCATGGTGAGACCGCACCTTGAATATTGTGTGCAATTCTGGTCGACGTATCTTAAAAAGGATATAGCGTTATTAGAAAAGGTTCAGAGAAGAGCCACCAAAATGGTAAAGGGGATGGAAGGATACTCTTATGAAGAAAGGCTAAAAAGGTTAGGGCTCTTTAACCTGGAAAAGAGACGGCTGAGGGGAGATATGATAGAAGTCTATAAATTAATGAACGGAGTGGAACGGGTAAACGTAGATCGATTGTTTACCTTATCAGAATATAGAAAGACTAGGGGACATGCAATGAAGCTACAGGGTAAACTATTTAAGACTAATAAAAGAAAATATTTTTTCACTCAACGTATAATCAAACTCTGGAATTTGTTACTGGAGGATGTAGTAAAGGCTGTTAGTGTAGCTGGGTTTAAAAAAGGTTTGGACAAGTTCCTGGAGGAAAGGTCCATAAACCATTATTAAGAAGGGACCCAGGATATCAATGCTTGAACCAATACAAGCATTGTGGAACCTGTGTCCTGGGGAAACTGCTAGGTACATATGACCTAGATTGGCCACTGTTGGAAACAGAATACTGGGCTTGATGGACCTTGGTCTGACCCAGTATGGCATATCTTATTTTCTTATGTTCTTATTCTCTGATGTGACCTCATTTGGAGTATTGTGTGCAATTCTAGAGACCACACCTTCAAAGGGATATAAACAGATTGGAGTCGGTGCAGAGGGTGGCTATTTAAATGGTTAGAGATTTTTGTTATAAAGCATATGAGGACAGACTTAAAGATCTTAATATGTATACTTGAGAGGAAAGGCGGGATAGAGGAGATATGATAGTGATGTTTAAACACCTCGGTGGTATAAATGCACAGGAGGAGAGCCTCTTTCGATTGAAAGCAAGTTCTGCTATGAGAGGACATATGATGTAGGTTAAATGGGATAGACTCAGGAATAGTATTTGGAAATATTTCTTTATGGAAAGAGTGGTAGATGCGTGGAATAGTCTCCCGGTGGAGGTGGTAGATATGAGGACAGTATCTGAATTCAAAAACGCATGGGACAAGCACAGAGGATCCCTAAAGGTAATAAGGGGACTATTGTAGTTGATATGGAAGGGCAGACTAGAGAGGCCACGAGGTCTTTTTCTGCCATCATATTTCTATAATTTCATGAGAATGACTGAGATTAGTCTTTGTTATTTTAATTTGCATGAAGGGTGGCAATAGAGGCATTACCATGGTGTTACATTAGCTCCAAAAGGAGAAATTTTGTCCGATTGCTTCAGTCCATTTGCAGTTCTATTGACATTAGATCCAAACTCATCTTGAAGGATGATCGTGTTCTGGGGCAAAATATGAATGCACCCAAACACGAAACAGCAAGAAAACCCGAAGGGATAATTTTCCAATTATACTTGCCAGAAACATATAGGCAAATAATATCCCAGCTAGGCTTTGGAGCTCTATGGGGTTTCATGAAGTGGCCCCAGGAGCTCAGTTGGAGTTTGGTAGTTACCATTGAGAAGGAAGGTTAGTGCGTCTGTCTCGAACCATTTGCTTTCCTCTGTGTTGAGGCAGCCTCAATGGAGCAGTTTTCTCTCTGCTAACTGAACGCTGCAGACATTATATTTCCCAGGCTGGGAGGCTTTGATCATGCTCAGCAGCCTCTTGTAGAGTGTTGGTGCAATTAGGAAGGGTTTTGCTGTTTTAGTCTGCAGAAGCTGTTTTGAGGCAGAACATTAGGGCAAGAGGAGACACTGAGGTGGAGTGCTGGAAATCTCCATCACTGCATGAATAATCTGAGGGAGCCTTAGATGCACCTCCAGTTAGAATAGTCTTAAACCTGTATGTCAACTGGGGCAAATGGGTTTGGGCAAGGAACTTGGCATGTGTTGTCACAGAGCAGGACCGACCCAACCATTAGGCAAACTAGGCTGTTGCTTGTGGCGGCAGCTTCTGGGCAGCGGCAAAAAAGCAAGGCAGTCAAAGCTAAACAATTGATTCTGACAACTGGAGGGAGGGAGGGGGGAATAAGACTTAAGGTTTGCCTAGGGCGTCAACACCTTGAACCGACTCTTGGCCCAGCCCCGCACAGACCAATCATAGTCTTGCCTTCCACAGGGCTGATTAATAGCTCTATCAATCTTTGGAAAGAATTCTATCTCCTGCCCACAGACTGCAGTTCCCCCTTCTTCAGATCTAATGCACGAGAGAGGAGAAATGTATTTAGAGGGTACATTTATAAGGCGGTGCCGAGTTAACGCATGTTTTAAAGCATCTATGTTAAGCCCATTTTATAAAGACAAGTGGCACCGACTTGCTTTGTGGAATACTAGCTAGCGTAACTGGCATCATGCCTGCATCCACTGAAGTTGCGGACATTCACACCAGCTCTACAGCAGACGTAAATGTTTGTGTCTATTTTTAAATACTTGCAGAAATGTACAGAACTTTATAATTTATGCATGTACTTGCATGCTCCGCCCATGTACATGCCCACTGGCAAAGTTCACACCTTGATGCCAAGGTGCGTACTCTGAGGCCGATTGGTATTTTATAAGACGACATTTAGGCACTGGAATGACTTCATGAAATTGCCAAGGAAGGAAAATAGGCAGAAGACATCAGCTTCTGTTTGCAATACACAGTGCATATATACAAGGAGTGGAATTCGACCGGAG
The DNA here is from genome assembly GCA_033557465.1 of Ichthyophis bannanicus. NCBI lineage: Eukaryota > Metazoa > Chordata > Amphibia > Gymnophiona > Ichthyophiidae > Ichthyophis > Ichthyophis bannanicus. Next base: position 49,951,653 of record CM066048.1, on the reverse strand, counting down.
AATTCCTTTATTGCAAAACCCGACTCAGCCAAGTTTTGCCTTTATCAGTCTTCGTAAGGTACTGAGAGCAACAAATGATGGGCAAGTATTGCCAGTAACACCATCATTTGGTGCCCTCAGTACCCTAAGTGGTTTCAGTAGAGTTACTTGCCACTGTGCTTGGAATCTGACCCCTGACGAAGGCTGATAAAGACGAAACTTGGTCTTTGGGTTTTGCAGTAAAGGAATTCTCTCAACCCATGATCTAACTCCACTTCGTGTTCATGAAATGACCTCCATAATGGTCCACTTGATAAACCATGTTGGAAGCCAGGGACTTTGGTCATGAGGAAATAGTCAAATTATCCTATTGGCCTCAGATGTATCACAGATGAGCTTTCATACATAGTAACATAGTAACATAGTAAATGACGGCAGATAAAGACCAGTATGGTCCATCTAGTCTGCCCATTATGATGGCAAGAGTAGGTGCACCTGCCGCTCCATGCAGGCCACCCCTCCCCATGTCTTTGTTTAGGGGTGAACCCACGGCTCCATGTAGGACACCCCTGTTTGTTGAGAAATTAGATGGTTCAGTTTATTTTGATTTTATCCTGTTGCTGTAAAGGGATCCACTGTGTCTATCCCATGCCATTTTGAATTCTGTCACTGTATTTGCCCCCGCCACTTCCATCGGGCGTTCCAAGCATCCACCACCCTTTCTGTGAAAAAGTATTTCCTGACATTGCCTTTCAATTTACCACCTTGCAGCTTCCTGTTATGCCCTCTAGTTTTACAACTTTCCCGTCTTTGGAAGAGGTTTGTTTGTTCATTATTTCCCTTTAAGTATTTAAAGGTCTGAATCATATCTCCCCTGTCCCTCCTCTCCTCCAAAGTGTACATGTTTAGGTCTTCAAGTCTCTTCTCATAAGGCTTCTGACGCAGGCTCTAAATCATTTTGGTCACCTTCCTCTGAACAGTTTCCAGTCTTTTTACATCCTTTGCAAGATATGGTCTCCAAAACTGAGCACAGTATTCCAAGTGAGGCCACACCAGTGACTTGTACAGTGACATTAGTACCTCTTCCTTTCTGCTGGTAATTCCTCTTTGTATGCAACCCAACATCCTCCTGGCTTTTGCCACTGCCTTGTCACACTGTTTTGCCACCTTGAGATCTTCAGAAATAATCACAGCAAGGTCTTTCTCCTGATCCATGCACACCAACCTCTCGCCCCCTAGCGAGTACATTTCCCTTGGATTTCTGCTACCCAAGTGCATGACTCTGCACTTCTTTGCATTAAATCTTAATTGCCAAGCATTAGACCATTCTTCCAGCTTTTGTAGATCTTTCCTCATGTTAACCACTCCCTCGGGGAAGTCCACTCTGTTGCAAATTTTTGTGTCATCTACAAAAAGACAGACTTTTCCATTCAGTCCTTCAGCAATATCACTCACAAATACATTGAACAGTGCTGGGCCCAGGACCGACCCCTGGGGCACCCCGCTAATCACCTTCCCTTATTTACCATCACCTTTTGTCGTCTGTCAGTCAACCAGTTTCTGATCTTGGGATCCGTCCTCAAGCTACTGAGTTTATTGATAAGCCTCCTATGAAGAACAGTATCAAAGGCTTTGCTGAAATCCAGGTAGATGCATCCATCGCATGCCCCTGATCTAGTTCCCTGGTCACCCAGTCCAAAGAACTCAATCAGATTTGTTTGGCAAGATCGTCCTTCGGTAAAACCATGTTGGTTTTGAGAAAGTTTACTATTCTCTCTTTCAGGAGCGCCTCCATTACTTTTCCCGCCACTGAGGTAAGGCTCACGGGCCTGTAGTTTGTCACTTCTTCTCTGTCACCACTTTAGTGTAGAGGTACGACATCAGCCATTCTCCAGTCCTGAGGAACTTCTCCTGTTTCCGAGGATCTGTTGAAAACATCCTTTAACAGCCCTGCAAGAACCTCTCTGAGCTCTTTCAGTATCGTGGGATGTATCCCATCCAATCCCATGGCCTTGTCCACTTTCAGTTTTGCAAGTTGTTCTAACACTTCATTTTCTGTGAATGGTGTGATATCTACTTCATTCACATTTTTATAATTGGGAGTCACAGGAGGTCGTTCTCCAGGACTTTCTTTAGTAAAAACAGAGCAGAAGTATTCGTTTAGCAATTTCACTTTTTCAATGTCACTTTCCATGACTTTGTTCGCAGCACTTCTGAGTCCTGCAATTCCACCTCCAATTCCATCTTCTTCCTTTCCCGAATATACCTGAAGAAAGTTTTGTCGCCATACTTAACATCTTTAGTCATCTTTTCCTCTGCCTTTGATTTTGCTATCCTTATTTCTCTTTTTGTCTCTTTTAGTTTGATCCTGTATTCATTTCTGTGCTCCTCTGTTTGTGAGCTTTTGAATTTTGCAAAAGCTGTGTTTTTTGCTTTTATTTGAGCAGCCACTTCTTTGGAAAACCAAATAGGTTTTCTTCTCCTCTTGTTTTTGTTTACTTTTCTTACATGTTTATCTGTTGCCCCTTTTATTGCCACCTTTAGTTTAGCCCATTGCAATTCCACTTCCCTTATCTCCTTCCACCCTGTCAGCTCCTCCTTTAGGTACTCGGCCATTTTATTGAAGTCGGTGTTTTTAAAGTTTAGGACTTTGAGCTTGCTATGACTGACCTGTGCCATGGCTTTTATCTCAAACCACACCGTGTGTTGATCGCTGTTGCTCACAGGGGCACTCACGCAGACATTCGACACGCTATCACCGTTGGTGAGCACTAAATCCAGCGTTGAGCTTTCCCTGGTTGGTTCCATCACCATTTGTCTAAGTAACGCATCTTGGAGAGCATCCACAATTTTTTTGCTTCTTTCCAGATTTGCAGAAGGAGTAATCCAATCCACATCCGGTAGATTAAAGTCACCCAATATTATCGCTTCCCCCTTTGTGGCTATCTTGGCAATATCTATAATCAGTTCGTTATCTATCTCTTCAATTTGTCGGAGGTCTGTAGATTACAGCAGTATGGACGACAGTGCCATCTCCTCTTTCCAACACAATCCAGAGCGCTTCTTCTTTTCCCCATGCCCCCTGCATTTCAGTAGCTTTAATATTGCTATTTATTTATTTACTTATTTACTTAGTGTCTCTTTTATACCGCGCTATTTAAAATCAGTGTGGTTTATATACAACAGTAACTTATACAGTGCGGCCTAGGCTGCGCTGTATTTACAGTGAAACAGGTGCTGTAACTTGGACAACGCTGGGGTAAACTATTTACAAGTTGGAAATCAAGGCAGGTCCGTGCCAGGCTATCGTTGAATAGAGACTATTTAATTATTAATATTACTCCTTTGCAAATGTGACTGTACTTCCAAGCTCTAGTAGCTGTGTTTGTCCTGAATAAAGTTACATTCTTTCAGGCTGTAACATCTTTTTGATTGGACAAACACAAGGATTCTACACAAAGACAATGTAGTAGTTGAGTTTCCGAGACTAGCCTGTTCCCAACTTCCAGCATCTACACACTAGTGTGGTGACCTCATATATTCATATAAAATATGGTGGTGTCTCTTCCCTGCCACATTTGCCCCTCCAGCTGGTAGGGTTTTCAGAATATCCATCGTGAATATTTAGGCACAATATGGGGACAGTACATTCAAACTTCTTGTGCATAATCGGGGTGGACATTCTGCAAACCTAACTGACTTTCGGACAGCCTGAAGGCAGATTTGGGGTAGTAGAGGAGCAGTGATGATCCCATGAACAGCAAAGAAGCAAAACACTTGCAAGAAACTTTGTGAAACAATTTCTCTCTTATTAGCATTGGAACTATCCATTGGGTTTTCGTGGCAAGATACGGAAATAGATTGCCAGGCCTTTCTTCCGCACAAGTAATGCTAGTGTTGTTGCTGTTGTCACAGAAATGTGATTCTCTGCCGCCAACATCGTCCCATTCTGCTGCTGCCCAGATATCCATACATGTTTTATTGACTACAGTAAGACTTTTGACTGTGTAAACCATGAGAAACTCTGGACCACACTAAGAGGCATTGGTATACAAAAACACTTGCTAGTTCTCTTGCACAATCTTTATATTGATCAAGAAGCAACAGTTCAAACAGAACAAGGAGAAACAGAATGGTTTAAAATCAGCAAAGGTGTATGACAAGGCTGCATACTTTCCCCCTACCTATTTAATTTATATGCAGAACAAATCATCAGAGAAGCTGGACTGTATGAAAACAGCAGAGGTGTGAAGATTGATGGAACCATATTACTGGCTGAAAGTGAAGACGATCTGAAACATTTGCTTTTCAAGATCAAGGAACATAGTCTTAAAATGGGCCTGTACCTTAAAGTAAAGAAGACAAAGATCTTGACAACTGGCAAAATCAATAAGTTCCTCATTGATGGAGAAGAAATTGAAGTAGTGGGCAACTTAAGAACATAAGAACATAAGAAATGCCATACTGGGTCAGACCAAAGTCCATCAAGCCCAGTATCCTGTTTCCAACAGTGGCAAATCCAGGTCACAAGTACCTAGCAGTTTCCCCAAAAAACATAGAAGTTCCACAATGCTTGTATTGGGGTAAGCAATGGATTTCCTGGGTCCTCTTTAATAATGGTTTATGGACCTTCAGGGTCATTCCGAGTTGCAACTAGCAGGGATCCATCCCTGCTATTCGGCCCCCTCTGTCATCCCCGACTAACCTCCCCGTACGAACAAGATGTTTGTAGGGGGAGGCTTAGATGGGGCGGGAAGGGGCTGGGCGGAGGCGGAGTTAGGGCAGGTAGAGGGCAGTCTGCGGCCCCAGACTTACAGAGCTGAATCTGACGTCGGCCATGTATGTCCGGGGCCAGCAGACTGGATGGGGGACTTATTCCACATTGGAGGTGGAATAAGTCCCCCTAGATGTCGGGGGATGAGAGCTCTGGCCACAGAAAAAAGTTGTTCCAGGGGATTCCCTGCAACCCAAACCTGGCCATGGGAGGCCAGATTGGGGGTTGGGCTGGGGAAAGGAGACAGTCGGCGGAGGCCGGGGATCGTGGCTCCATTCAGGAGCTGTGGTGCCATAGAAACCAGATGCCATGGCACCGCAGTTCAATTCAGGAGCCTTGACTGAGTTAGTTGGGCAGGGGCCTGTATGTGCAGGCCGATGGAAATTGGGTCCCAGCCTGCACGTACAGGCCTAGTCGCGATTCTGTTCCCGTGAGGGCCAGATGTGCCCCACGGGATCAGAATTGCACTTACCCCTGTGTGTCTGATTCCAATTGGGCACACAGGGACCTGGATGTCCTGATCGGAATGACACCCGTTCCTCCAGGAACTTGTCCAAACCCTTTTTAAATGCAGCTACACTAACAGCTTTTACTACATCCTCCGGTAACGAATTCCAGAGTTTGATTACGCGTTGAGTGAAAAAATATTTTCTCTTATTAGTCTTAAATGGGTTACACTGTAGCATCACAAGTAAATAGAGCTCACTCTGAGGAGAAAGAGGTTACCAGTGGTGTGCCCCAGGGGTCTGTCCTTGGTCTGATTCTTTTTAACATCTTTGTTAGTGATATAGCGGAAGGGCTGTCGGGTAAGGTTTGCCTCTTTGCGGATGATACCAAAATCTGCAATAGAGTAGACACCCAGGAAGGGGTAGATAACATGAGGAGGGATCTAGCTAAGTTTGAAGAATGGTCTAGAATTTGGCAGCTGGGATTTAATGGTAAAAAATGTAAGGTCATGCATTTGGGCTGCAGCAATCCAAGGGAGCAATATAGTATAGGGGGTGAAGTACTTTTGTCCATTAAAGAAGAGCGGGACCTAGGCGTGGTTGTGTCTGATGATCTTAAAGTAGCTAAACAGGTAGAAAAGGTGAATGCAAAAGCTATAAGGATGCTTGGGTGCATAGGGAGAGGAATGGCCAGCAGAAAAAAGGAGGTGATAGTGCCTCTGTATAAGTCTTTGGTGCAACCTCATTTGGAGTATAGTGTGCAATTCTGGAGACCGCACCTTCAAAAGGATATAAACAGGATGGAGTCAGTACAGAGGGTGGCTACTAAAATGGTTAGTGGTCTTCATTATAAAGCATATGAGGACAGACTGAAGGATCTTAATATGTATACCTTAGAGAAAAGGCTGGATAGAGGTGATATGATTGAGATGTTTAAATACCTTTGTGGCATAAATGCAGAGGAGGAGAGCTTCTTTTGATTGAAAGCAAGTTCTGCTACGAGGGGATATGGGATGAGGGTGAAGGGAGATGGATTCAAGAGTGATGTGCAGAAATATTTCTTTACGGAAAGAGTGGTGGTTCCGTGGAATAATCTCCCAGTGGATGTGGTAGAGATGAGGACAGTAACTGAATTCAAAGAACCATGGGAGAAACACAGAGGATCTCTAAAGGAAAAAAGGGGACTGTTGTAGTTGTTGATATGGAAGGGCAGACTAGATAGGCCAAGTGGTCTTTTTCTGTCGTCATGTTTCTGTGTTTTTACCACTGCATGTCCCCTAGTCTTTCTACTTTTTGATGGCATAAAGAATCGATCTACGTTTACCCATTCCACTCCATTCATTAATTTATAGACCTCTATCATATCTCCCCTCAGCCGTCTCTTTTCCAGGTTGAAGAGCCCTAATCTTCTAAGCCTCTTCTCATAGGGGTATACTTTCATCCCCTTTACCATTTTGGTGGCTTTTTTCTGTATCTTTTCTAATTCCACTATATCCTTTTTAAGATACGTGACCAGAATTGCACACAATATTCAAGGTACAGTCGCACCATGGAATAATACAGAGGCATTATAATATCCCTAGTTTTGTTCTCCAGTCCCTTCTGTATGATTCCCAGCATTCTATTTGCTTTCTTGGCTGCCACTCTACAATGGGCCGAGGGTTTCAACATATTATCCATGATGACACCTAAATCTTTTTCCTGGGTGGTGGTTCCTAATGTGGAACCTTGCATCGTGTAACCATAATATGGGTTGTTTTTCCCTAGGTGCATAACTTTGCCCTTGTCCACATTAAATTTCACCTGCCATTTGAACATCCAGTCTTCCAACTTATCAAGGTCCTCTCGCAATTTTTCACAATCCTCTTGTGTTTTAACAATTTTGAATAATTTTGTGTCATCTGCAAATTTGATCACCTCACTTGTTATTCTCATTTCCAGATCATTTATGAATATGTTAAAAAGCAGTGGGCCCAGCACAGATCCCTGTGGTCCTCCACTATTCATCTTTCTCCATTGCGAAAATTGGCCATTTTGCCGTACTCTCTTCTTTACCTCTTTTAACCAGTTCCTGATCCACAATAGACACTGCCTCCTATCCCATGAGCTTTTAATGTTGCCAAGTCTCTCTCATGAGGGACCTTCTCAAAGGCTTTCTGAAAATCCAGATACACTATATCAACTGGTTCACCTTTATCTACCTGTTCATTTGCACCTTCAAAAAAATCTAACAGATTAGTAAGACAAGATCTTCCTTGGATAAATCCATGTTGTCTTTCTCCCATTAAACCAAGACTATTTACATGTTCAGTAATTTTATTCTTTATAATGGTTTCTACCATTTTGCCCAGTATTGAGGTTAGGCTTACCAGTCTGTAGTTTCCCAGAGCACCCTTGGAACCCTTTCTAAAATGAAGTTACTACAGATGATTTTATTTGGAAAGGTGAGACAAAAATCCAAAATAATTATTCTCCCCAAGATGAAGTTCTGTGGAGGGTAGTGTCTCCAACTGGATTTGTTTTGCGCATACCATGGCAGGAATGACCCGGACTGTGCAAGGTAGAGACAACAGATGCACACGTATAATTTCAGCAGGTTAAGCCACGCTCAGCCCTTTGCGTGTTCAGCATCTGCAACCATGTACGAGTACAGGTTAATTAGTGTTTACCTGGTCATACATGTCTAGTGCACATGTGCTCTATCTGCGTTCCAGCAAATTAACATGGCAATGTGAACACGAGTAAAGAAAACAGAAATTAGACTTTATTTCGCAGAATCTGACAGTTTTGACCTTGTTATCTGTTAAAGGCAATCAGGTGAGATGAGTGCTGCATTTTGCTGTCCTGCTCACTCAAGAAAGGAGCTTAAAAATAATAGGCTTTTGATTAGAGTGAATGGAGCTCTGATTGATGAAAGCGCTGTCTGGAGGGGGCCAGAGAGGCCCCTCACAGCCCTGAGCCCATAGGCAGCGGAAGCAGCAGCACGCAAATCATCCTCGGACACTCAATGGTGCCTGACAGATTACAAAGCTGGCTAACAGGCATGCTAATTTACAGGCTAATTTAAAGACCCAAGATGGACAGGTCTCAGCTAAGGTGCCAGACAAAGACAAACCACCTATCTGGGCAGCAGCAGAATAGGATGATGTTAGCAGCGGAGGATCACATTTCTGTGACAACGGCAACAACACTAGAATTAAATTGCGTGGAAGAAAGACCTGGCAATCTACTTCCGTATCTGGCCACAAAACCCAATGGGTAGTCACAACAAAACAAATTGCACTATAGTGCTGAAAGATGAGACCCCCCAGGACAACTGGCACTGAGGAGGAGCTGAAGACTTTTCAGAGTAAAGCCAGCATTTATGATATGGCTAGATCCAAGCCCTCGGGATGTCTGATTGCTGCTATAGCTGTGCATGAAATGAGAGTCAGAAGCTGCAAAGATGTCTCACATATTGGGATATGGAATGTAAGAAGAATGAACAAAGGGAAGTTGGAGGTGGTCAAGAATGAAATGGAGTGTGTACAACTCGATCTGTTGGGTGTCAGTGAACTGTCTATGGACTGGCTTTGGGCACTATGCATCTGATGATCATAGGTCTACTATGCTGGAAATGAAAGACAAAGAAGAAATGGTGTTGTCTTTATAATTAAGAAGAAACTTGCAAGAACTGTAATGACATACAATGTAGTAAGTGAATGCTTAATTTCTATTCATCTACAAGGAAAGCCCATCATCCCAATAATAATTCAGGTATATGCCCCAACAAGAGCCACAGAAGAGGATGATGTTGATGAGTTCTATGAACAAGTACAAGCTGAAATTGACAGAACATGCAAACAAGATATCCTGATGGGTGACTGGAACACAAAAATTGGTAACAAAGAAGAAGGCAAAGTGACTGGAAAATATGGACTTGGCAATAGAAATAAAGCTGGAGAAAGACTGATAGAATTCTGCAAGATCAACGATCTATTCATCTCAAACACCTTCTTCCAGCAACACAAATGGCGACTGTACACATGGACTTCACTCAATGGATTGTACAAAAAACAAGTTGACTACATCTGTGGAAGTCAATGATGGAAAAGCTGTATAGAATCAACAAAAACAAAACCTGGAGCTGACTCTGGTACAGATCACCAACTACTAGTATGCAAACTCAAGCTAAAGTTGAAAAAGAGCAAGCCACTTATGAATATAGCAAAATATTACCTTGAGAATATACCACTGGAATTTAAAGACTGCCTGCAAAATCGATTTGCTGCTTTAGATACAAATGACAGAGTTCCAGAAGAATTATAGGATGACATCAAAAATGTTGTGTTGGAAGGAAGTGAGAAGTCTCTACAAAAGGTGAAAAAGCAAAAACAGCCAAAATGGATGACTTGACCAGAAACACAGAGAAGCTAAAGCTAGAGGAGAAAGGGAGGCAATTGCAGAACTCAGAGATTTCTAACGTGCAGCAAGACAAGAAGTACTACAATGACGCATGCAAAGAAATAGAAACAGAAACTATTAGAAAAAGAACAAAATCGGCTTTTCTAAAACTACAAGAGTTAAAGAAAAAATTCCAGCCGTGAACTGGAATGCCACAAGATATTCAAGGATCCATGATGAATAATTCTGAGAAGATCAAGAAAAAGAAAAGAATATACAGAGTCATTATACGATAAAGATAAAGTGGACCATCAGCCGTTTCAACCTGTACCTTATGATCAGGAACCACTGGTGATGAAAGAAGAAGTCTTAGCAGCACTGAAAGCCTTATCAAAGAACAAAGCACCAGGCACTGCTGGCTTTCCCATTGAAGTATTACAGCAGTCTGATGCAGCTGTTACCATATTTATAAGGCTCTGCCAGGGAATTTGGTAGACAATATCATGGCCAACTGACTGGAAAAGATCTGTGTTTATACCAATACTAAAGAAAGGTGATCCAACTACCCATGGAAATTATCACACAATCACTCTGATCCCACGTGCCAGCAAGATTCTACTCAAGATTATTCAGCAGAGACTGCAACCATACCTGGAACGAGAACTGCCTGAAGTGCAAGCAGGGTTCAGGAAAGGGCGAGGAATGAGAGACGACATTGCGGATGTGAGATGGATCCTTGAAAAGACTAAATACCAAAAGGATATCTATATGTGTTTTATTGACTACAGCAAGGCTTTTGAATGAGTAAATCATGAGAAACTCTGGGCCACCTGATTGTTCTCTTGCACAACCTTTACATTGATCAAGAAGCAACAGTTCAAACAGAAAAGGAGGAGCAAAATGGTTTAAAATCAGCAAAGATGTACGACAAGGCTGCATACTTTCCCCCTACCTATTTAATTTATATGCAGAACAAATCACCAGAGAAGCAGGATTGTATGAAGACAACAGAGGTGTGAAGATTGGTGGAAGACTCATCAACAACCTTCGCTATGCTGATGATACCACATTACTGGCTGAAAGTGAAGACGATCTGAAACATTTGCTTCTCAATATCAAGGAACATAATCTTAAAATGAGCCTGCACCTTAATGTAAAGAAGGCAAAGATCCTGACAACTGGCAAACTCAATAAGTCCATCGTTGATGGAGAAGAAATAAAAATAATGGACAACTTTAACCTACTTGGATCAACTATCAATAAAGAAACAAGCAGTCAAGAAATCCAATGGCACATTGCTCTTGGTAGAATGGCTATGAAGGACCTAGACAAGATTCTCAATGGCAGAGATGTCTCCCTCCATACAAAGATATGACTCATTCAAACCATGGTATTTTCAATAACGTCATATGGATGCAAAAGTTGAACAGTGAAAAAGATAGATAAGAAGAAAATTGATGCCTTTGAATTATGGTACTGGCAACAAATTCTGTGTATACCATGGACTGCCCGAAGAACAAGCCAGTCAGTACAAGAGGAGATCAAACCCAAGCTTTCTTTAGAAGCTCAAAGGACAAGACTTTGACTTTCATACTTTGGACACATCATGCGAAGAGAGAGATCATTAGAGAAAGACATCATGCTTGGCAAGGTAGAAAGTCAACACAAAAGAGGAAGGCCAGCAATGAGATGGATCGATACAATAACAGTAGCTATGAGTGCCATTCTGTCAACAATGAGCCGCCTGACTGAAAACCGCACACAATTTAGGACAATTATCCAGAGGGTCGCCATGAGTCGATACAGATTTGACAGCACTTAACAACAATACAATTTAAAGACCAGGGTTGGAGCGTGAATAGTTTACCTGCATATTGGTAAAGAAATCTAAATGATAAGAACATAAGAACATAAGACATGCCATACTGGGTCAGACCGAAGTCCATCAAGCCCAGTATCCTGTTTCCAACAGTGGCCAATCTAGGTCCTACGTACCTAGCAATATCCCCAAAAGACACAGGTTCCATAATGCTTGTACTGGGTCAAGCATTGATATCCTGGGTCCCTTTTTAATAGTGGTTTATGGACCTTTCCTCCAGGAACTTGTCCAAACCTTTTTTAAACCCAGCTATACTAACAGCCCTTACTACATCCTCCGGTAACAGATTCCAGAGTTTGATTACACGTTGAGTGAAAAAATATTTTCTCTTATTTGTCTTAAATAGTTTACCCTGTAGCTTCATTACATGTCCCCTAGTCTTTCTATATTCTGATAGCGTAAACAATTGATCCACGTTTATCCGTTCCACTCCATTCATTAATTTATAGACCTCTATCATATCTCCCCTCAGCCGTCTCTTTTCCAGGCTAAAGAGCCCTAACCTTTTTAGCCTCTCTTCATAGGAGTAGCCTTCCATCCCCTTCACCAATTTGGTGGCTCTTCTCTGTACTTTTTCTAATAACGCTATGTCCTTTTTAAGATACGGCGACCAGAATTGCACACAATATTCAAGGTGCGGTCGTACCATGGAGCGATACAGAGGCATTATAATATCCTTTGTTTTATTCTCCATCCCTTTCTTTATGATACCTAGCATTCTATTTGCTTTCTTGGCCGCCGCTGCACACTGGGCGGAGGGTTTTAACATGTTATCCACGATGACTCCTAAGTCCTTTTCCTGGGTGGTGGTTTCTAATGTGGAGCCTTGCATCGTGTAACTATAGTGTGGGTTGTTCTTTCCTAGGTGCATAACTTTGCATTTGTCCACATTAAATTTCATCTGCCATTTGGATGCCCAGTCTTCCAATTTATCCAGATCCTCCTGCAGTTTTCCACAATCCTCTTGGGTTTTAACAACTTTAAACAGTTTTGTGTCATCTGCAAATTTGATAACCTCACTAGTTATTCCCTTTTCCAGGTCATTTATGAATATGTCAAAAAGTAGCGGACCCAGTACAGATCCCTGGGGTACTCCACTATTCACTTTTTTCCATTGGGAATATTGGCCATTTAGCCCTACCCTCTGCTTTCTATCTTTTAACCAGTTCCCGATCCACAATAGTACACTGCCTCCTATCCCATGACTTTTTAGCTTTGCCAAAAGTCTCTGATGGGGGACCTTGTCAAAAGCTTTCTGGAAGTCCAGATACACTATATCAACCGACTCACCTTTGTCTACCTGTTTATGCACACCTTCAAAGAAACATATCAGATTAGTAAGACAAGATCTTCCTTGTCTAAAGCCATGTTGGCTGTCTCCCATTAGGCCATGACTATCTACATGTTGTGTAATTTTGTTCTTTATGATGGTTTCTACCATTTTCCCTGGTACTGACGTCAGGCTCACCGGTCTGTAATTTCCCGGGACACCCCTGGAACCTTTTTTAAAAATTGGTGTTACGTTGGCGACCCTCCAATCTTCAGGTATTACAGATGATTTTAATGAAAGTTCACAGATTACCAATAGCAGGTCTGCAATCTCATATTTCAGTTCTTTCAACACTCTGGGATGTATACCATCCGGTCCAGGTGATTTGCTACTATTCAGTTTATCAAATAGTTGTAATATATCTTCCCGGTGTAGTGATATTTCTCTCAATTCCTCTGCAGTATCTCCTTTAAATATCACTTCAGTCATGGGTAACATCCCTACATCTTCCTCAGTAAAGACCGAAGCAAAGAATTCATTCAGTCTCTCTGCTATAGCCTTGTCTCCTCTTACTGCCCCTTTTACTTGTTGATCCAACTCCTGTCTAAATCGGAACTCGAGTTTCAGTGGAGATAAGATATCTGGAAAATATTCCCTGGTTATCTAATCTCTTTGCTAGGCTATCTACATATATTCAATTTAAACTTAAAAAGGTGTCTTATGATCTCTTCAAAAGATAATAAAATATATTAAATGTAGCGAGGTTCCACGACCACTGTTTGGTTTAACACTCGATAACCTTAAATGTTTTTAGAATGAGATGCCATCAGATAAAAGTTTAAGGTTCCCAGGTTTTAATCAGGTGTTAGATGCCAAACAGTGGTTGTGGAACCTCACTGCATTTGATATATTTTATTTCCTTTTGAAAAGGTTATAAAGACACCTTTTCATGTCCAAATTGAATATGAATGACCCTTGATGCAGGCAATTAGCCGAAACATGGCTGCGTTGTGTCGCTAATAAAGTTTATTCATCCATTAATTGGACGTTTTGGACTGGTTTGTCCTCTGCTTTCTGTTTTTAACTACATGGACTAGAGGAGATTTTGCTCTACTTGTTTATGCTGGTTTGGTTATGTCAAACATCCCATAGATATTCTAGCTCAGCAAAAGCAGGCTAGACGTGCAAGACTGTTGACTAGAAATCACTGTTCAAATTACTCTGTTGGACTCCAAAGTGCTAGTGATCTCAGAGCAATATATACTGAACGCAGTTTTACACAGATGAAAGGGATCTTCACGCAGAAGGCCAGTGGCTAATATTTCGCTTTATTTCCATTTGCTGCACTCATCGGGCCCAAATCTAGTACTCATATTACCTCCCTCTTTCTCTTTTTCTAAAAACATTTTACAGGTATTTAAAAATCGATGCTGAGAAAACAGAACAGCTTATCTCAAGAAAGCCCGATACAGGTCTTGCTTTTTGACCCCTGTGTTCGCAACAGGGGAATTCTTTAAGTTCAGTACAGGCGCCGCCTGCGCTGTACAAATTTGCTGTTGAATGTAATCCGAGCTGATTTTAAAGAGCGCGGTATAGGAAAGATTTTAAATAAATAAAATAAAATAAATAAATTCTAGTTTCAAACTGTGCCTTCTTGTCATCCCTACTGGTCTGTCATCGTTTCTCCATCCAGGCTGTATAATTTTGCACAGTATAGGTTGGTCCAGATGGTCTGCTGCTATTTCAGCACTGTCGGAGGCAATGTGGAGCGAAGACAGGAACCCTACAGGCTTTGGCCTGATTCATTTCCAGAATACCTTCCATTCAGTGTCCAGGAAATCGGGACTGGGGGAGCTTATTGAATCAGGCCCCCCCCCTTGTGTTTCATGGCATGCGCCTGCCTTTGCTGGACTCAGGACATTCCTCATCTCATTAACGATTAATGGCAATAAAGTGCTCCTGAAACGAGCAGCCGCTATGCTTTCTCTAACGAGCAATTTGACCTTTCCCAGTGACAAAGCAAATAAATGGCAAGAAGTCAGATTATGCAAATAGTCTAAATGGCTCCTATGGCTGGATGGTATGTGTGTAAATACATATAGGTCTTGTGATCTCTTTACGAACAGATCTCGTTCTTTCTCGCATACGTATAAAATTAGCAAGGAGCCCTTCAGAGCTTGCTGCCTGTTTTGAACATCTCTGGAAGGCTTTGGCTAGAGCCAGGGATGCTTGGCTGAAAGAGGACATCTTGAGGGTCTCCCAGATACTGCAGTTTCCTATGCCTTTAAGATATGCAGTCATGTAAGCCAAAGAGGTTTTATAACAGAGGGAAGGCTGCAGGTTTTCTCTCCTTACTACTCCCTACTACTCCTACTTATCATTTGTATAGCACTACAAGACGTATGCAGCACTGCATATGTACATGAAAGAGACAGCCCCTGCTTATCAGAGCTTATAATCTAATCAAGACAGGCCGCACAAGAAATCTGGGTATGGTGAAGTTACACATAGGTTATGGACAGAAGAATAAGAGGATCAGGATTCAAAAGCAGCCTCAAAGAGGTGGGTTTTTAGCCTGGATTTGAACATGGCCAGAGATGCAGCCTGGCGTACTAACTCAGGCAACAGACAAAGGCCAGCCCTTCTCCTCTCTGAGGTCCGGGCGGCCCAAGGGTGGAGCGGGGCCATGTGCGGAGACTCACTGCAGGACCTCATAAGTATTTTAATAGCTGCAGGGCCTGATTTGCATAAATATTTGCATAACAGCAACAATTGAACTTATTTGGTCAGTGCTATGACCTTATTAATAAAGAGGGAAGCTATAAAATGAGAAATTCTGGTAGCTATGAATTCATATCATGATGTGCAGGCTGGACTAGACTATGCTAGAGTTGGAAAACTCCAGAAATAATCAACAGTGAAGCTATCAGGCCGCACAAGAAATTTAAACTGAGACGTTCCCTTAAAGTTTGACATTTCCTTGAATCTAAGCTGACAAGATATTTGAAATTTAAGACCAGTACATTAGCATCAAGAGCACAAAACTGCAAATCTTAAAATCTATCCATATTCCAGTATCCTCCACAGGAAACAAAAAGTGAGGGCCACAAAAAGATGATGACCAGAATGAAATTAATTAGTGTCAGTTCCAAGGTGACCTTTGTGTGAGAGTCAGTTGGACCATTAGATGATAGAGGAGTAGAAGGAGCACTAAGAGGGGACAAGGCCATTGCAGAGAGACTGAATGAATTCTTTGCTTTGGTCTTTACTGAGGAAGATGTAGGGATGTTACCCATGACTGAAGTGGTATTTAAAGGTGATACTGCGGAAGAATTGAAAGAAATAGATACACCGGGGAGATGTATTACAACTATTTGATAAACTGAAGAGTAGCAAATCACTTGGACCGGATGGTATACATCCAAGGGTGTTGAAAGAACTGAATTATGAGATTGCAGTCTTGCTATTAGTAATCTGTGAACTATATCATTAAAATCCTCTGTAATACCTGAAGATTGGAGGATGGCCAATGTAACACCAATTTTTAAAAAGGGTTCCATGGTGATCCAGGAAACTACAGACCGGTAAGCCTGATGTCAGTACCGGGAAAAATGGTAGAACCCATCATAAAGAACAAAATTACTCATCATGTAGATAGTCATGGCTTAATGGGAGACAGTCAACATGGCTTTAGACAAGGAAGATCTTGTCTTATGAATCTGTTATGTTTTTTTGAAGGTGTGAATGAACAGGTAGACAAAGGTGAGTCAGTTGAAATAGTGTATCTGGACTTTCAGAAAGCCTTTGACAAAGTCCCTTATCAGAGACTTTTGGCAAAACTAAAAAGTCATGGGATAGGAGGCAGTGTACTATTGTGGATCAGGAAGTGATTAAAAGATAGAAAGCAGAGGGTAAGGCTAAATGGCCAATTTTCCCAATGGAGAAAGGTGAATAGTGGAGTACCCCAGAGATCTGCGCTGGGTTCTCTGCTTTTTAATATATTCAGAAATGACCTGGAAAAGGGAATAACGAGTGAGGTTATCAAATTTGCAGATGACACAAAACTATTTAATGTTGTTAAAACCCACGAGGATTGTGGAAAATTGCAAGAGGATCTTGATAAATTGGAAGACTGGGCATCCAAATGGCAGATGAAATTTAATGTGGACAAGTGCAAAGTTATGCACCTAGGGAAGAACAACCCAAACTATGGTTACATGATGCAAGGTTCCACGTTAGGAACCACCACCAAGGAAAAAGATTTAGGCATCATCGTGGATAACATGTTAAAGCCTCAGCCCAGTGTGCAGCAGCAGCCAAGAGAGCAAATAGAATGCTAGGTATCATAAGGAAAGGAATGGAAAATAAAACAAAGGATATTATAATGCCTCTATACCTTTCCATGGTGAGACCACACCTTGAATATTGTGTGCAATTCTGGTCACCGTATCTTAAAAAGGCTATAGCGTTATTAGAAAAAGGTACAGAGAAGAGCCACCAAAATGGTAAAGGGGATGGAAGAATACCCCTATGAAGAGAGGCTAAAAAGGTTAGGGTTCTTCAACCTGGAAAAGAGACGGCTGAGGGGAGATATGATAGAGGTCTATAAATTAATGAATGGAGTGAAACAGGTAAACGTAGATCGATTGTTTACATTATCAGAATATAGAAAGACTACGGGACATGCAATGAAGCATCAGTGTATGATGTACTAGTCATAGCTTTGGTTCCTGATGAAGCCAGGAGGCGAAACAAAAGCTTTTGTCGGACGATGACTAGTGTACTGATATGGTAGCTGATGGATATGTCGGGTGTCGGCGTTAGACTTTCTACAGATAAGTGCCAGATTGCTCTTTTTGGAATTATGTGATACTATCTGCTTTGAATAGTGTAATGCTGTTTTTTACAGAGTCTTCATTGGAAGACGTTCAAGTTATGGTTGGATGTTCAGCAGTTGCTATCGTGTATGCTCTTGGAGTGATAGATACAACCCGATTGATGAAGGAGATGAGTTTTTCTTTCATTTAAATTGTCTCGAAGCAGTTAGAGCGCCCTTGTGCACTAAAATGAGGCAGCAGGCACTGTTCTTTTGTAAACGTTTGTAGCAGTTACTGTATTGTTTGTGCTGTATTGTTTCTATGTTTTTATGTGAATCTCTGAAATAGAGTTTTTTGATGGAGTAGTTAGTTCAGTAATTATGGGAATATAGATGAAATCTTGAGAGCTTGAGGACCCATGATGTTAGTGCCTGCCATTTACCTATGGCGATGAATTTCGCCAAATGTAGGGGTGAGCGAAGCCTGAGGTCCGTTTGAGCTAATTGGATTTGTTTTAGTGAATCTTGTTAATATTTATAAGCTTTAAGTGGTTAGAATTAGGGTGGTTACTAAGGGATTTTTTGATATATTGTGTTAGGTATTCTCCCTTAGGCGGTTATTGTTTTTTATGTGTAAAACTAACCCATTTGGAGAAATTGCCCCAAACCTACCATTCCATGACAGCACTAACTTCCAAAATCCCCACAACAAAGAGCCTACCTAGAAAAGGGCAGCACCATAAATATTGCTGTGAGCCCTAGAAAATGCTACATCTACCAGGACAGCTGAATAACCCAGATTACTACAGATCCTTATATAGAAACTCGTTGCTAACATTACCTGGCTTGAGTCTCATATATAGAACATAGACTCTCAACAAAAATAGAAATATGTAGACAAAAATTCCACTGAACCCCCAAGAAACCAGGCACTGAATGCAGTGCAACACCAGAGAAACAGAAAGAGGTGCATATAAAGACAGCATGTTAATTAAAAAACAGACATATGCCAAATACTAAATTGAAAATGCAATTATTTGTTTTACCTTTGTTGTCTGACCATTTTATTTTTCAACTGAACTGGTTCCAATCTCTTTTCCACATTCCTTGTGCCCATTTCTTCTCTCTCATCCTGTCTTCTTTTCTTCCTTCTCTACATGTCTTTGTTGTTCATCTTTCCTTTTTATCTCTTTTTTATCCTTTTCTCTCTCCTCTGCCTCCCTATCCATCATATCCAGATTTTATTCCTCACTCTTCACTCCTAAGTCTCACACGTTTTACCTCTCACTTATCTACCAGCTTTCCATCTCCCATTCTTTCTCTAGTTCTCCCATTGTTGTCGATGTCTCTCTCCTTCCCCTGCTTTCTATATCTTCTCTCCCATTACCCATTCCCTAGCTCCCTATTTCTACCCTTTGTTAAGAACATAAGATATGCCATACTGGGTTAGACCAGGGTCCATCAAGCCCAGTATCCTGTTTCCAACAGTGGCCAATCTAGGTCATACGTACCTAGCAGTTTCCCCAAAAGACACAGGTTTTACAATGCTTGTACTGGGTGAAGCATTGATATCCTGGGTCCCTTCTTAATAATGGTTTATGGACCTTTCCTCCAGGAACTTGTCCAAACCTTTTTTAAACCCAGCTACACTAACAGCTTTTACTACATCCTCTGGTAACAAATTCCAGAGTTTGATTACATGTTGAGTGAAAAAATATTTTCTCTTATAAGTCTTAAATAGGTTACCGTGTAGTTTCATTGCATGTCCCCTAGTTTTTCTATATTCTGATGACGTAAACAATTGATCTACATTTACCCGTTCTGCTCCATTCAGGAGTGGAAGAGTAGCCTAATGGTTAGAGCACTGGCTTGGGAACGCAAAGTAGGAGGGTTTGATTCCCACTAGCACTCCTTCTGGCCTTGGGCAAGTCACCAAACCCTCCATTGCCTCAGAAAAATCCAAGTTGTCAATATCCCAGTTTAATGTACTGTCACACCTCATCCGCCCCAGCCTTGTCTGCTGGTATGGTTTGACTCATGAGGGTGGTAGTTGTGCCGTGCTTGTATCTATACAAATCACACATAAGATTTTCTCTTCTTTTAGGGTTTTATTCCCCGTCCCTTTGAGGTTTTCTTCTTTAACAACAGAAAGTAATAGCCTAACTTGGCTTATAACATAAAGTAACTGGATAACACAAATAGCTTTCTTCAGCATATAACGTCAAACAAAAGAAAAGAACAAACAGCCTACTTTGTCTGTTTGGCTAGGGAGAGAGAGAGAGTTTGTAGCCTTTGCTACCTGCATATGGAATAAAGGTTACACCAACCTTTACCTTAAGGAGTATTCAGGTTCTTTTGTAGTAAGAGAACATTCCATTAATTCTGTATCTTCTAATGCACCAGAATCCTTATATTCCATCAATTCTGGTCCGGTGGAATCTGCATTGCCCACTTCTAATGTAGAATAAAAGTATGGCAGATTTGCCTCGTTAGTTAGGAAGTTCCTCTTCCTCTGAGTAGCACTGCTTCCCTGGGGAAGGTCACCAAACTCTGTATGCTGTTTTCTAGAACCCTGCCCCCGCTGGTGCTTCAGTGGCTAGCTCAGGTCTCTGTTTAGCTTGCTAGCTGAGTAATTGTGATACGTTCCCTGCTGGGTCTGCCTCAGCTGTACCCGATTGCAAACTGTGTAACGGCGTTTCTCTTGGAGCTAAGAGTTCACTGTAATAAGGGATTTCTTCTGCTTCTCTCGGTAGGTGAAATTCCCTTCTTTTAATACTTTTATAAACAGGAGAAAACTTGCTATCAGCCTCTGAATGTCCAGGCTTTGTAAGGGTATTTTTATGCCTCCAAGACTCTTCCCTTTTAGAGGGCAAATATCCCTTATATCCCTTCTTTTCCCCTGTATCTGCTATTGCAGCTTTCTTATATTTCACTTGCCTTCCCTCAGATCCTACACAGGTCTCTGGACTCTTTCCACAATTCTTCTCTCCAGGATTGCCTACTCGGCTCCTCTCTCCAAGATTGCCTGTAAGAACGCCTCTCTCTCCAAGGCTGTCTCTCTCTCCAAGGTTGCCTGTCTCTCCAAGCTTGCCTCTCTCTCCAAGCTTGCTTCCCACTCGAAGGTAGCCTGTCACTCCAAGGTAGCCTCTCTCTCCAAGGTAGCCTATCTCTCCAAGCTTGCCTCCCACTCGAAGGTAGCCTCTCTCTGAATGTTTGGTAGTCCGTTTTATCTATGTGTTTTCTGACTCCACCTTTCTTCAGCTGCGCTTCATTAGGTGAAGCAGAGTCCCGTGCCTTACTCCCGGGGTGTGTCTCTCTGGGCTCTGGGCACGTGTGCTTTCGTTGTCCCTGGCAACTGTCAAGCATTCTTTCATTCATCCTGTCACTTTTTCCTTGATCATTCATACTGCCCTGCATTCTCTCATGCTGCCCTAGGTCCACCCTGTGACAGTACATTATCAAGTTTAAGTTACAATGTAAACAGCTTTGATTGAAATGATAAAGAGATATACAAACCCTGTTAAATAAATAAAATATAGACCTCTAACATATCTCCCCTCCACTGTCTCTTTTCCAGGTTGAAGAGCCCTAACCTTTTTAGCCTCTCTTCATAGGAGTATCCTTCCATCCCCTTTACCATTTTGGTGGCTCTTCTCTGTACCTTTTCTAATAACCCTATAACCTTTTTAAGATACGGCGACCAGAATTGCACACAATATTCAAGGTGTGGTCGCACCATGGAACGATACAGAGGCATTATAATATCCTTTGTTTTATTTTCTATTCCTTTCCTTATGATACCTAGCATTCTATTTGCTCTCTTGGCCGCCACTGCACACTGGGCCGAGGGCTTTAACATGTTATCCACGATGACACCTAAATCTTTTTTTTCCTGGGTGGTGGTTCCTAATGTGGAACCTTGCATCGTGTAACCATAGTTTGGGTTGTTCTTTCCTAGGTGCATAACTTTGCACTTGTCCACATTACAGATTGATAAGACAAGATCTTCTTTGTCTAAAGCCATGTTGGCTGTCTCCCATTAAACCATGACTATCTACATGTTCAGTAATTTTGTTCTTTATGATGGTTTCTACCATTTTTCCTAGTACGGACGTCAGGCTCACCGGTCTGTTGTTTCCCGGATCACCCCTGGAACCCTTTTTAAAAATTGGCATTACATTGGCGATCCTCCAATCTTCAGGTATTACAGATGATTTTAATGAAAGTTCACAGATTACTAATAGCAGGTCTGCAATCTCATATTTCAGTTCTTTCAACACCCTTGGATGTATATCATCCGGTCCAGGTGATTTGCTACTCTTCAGTTGTAATACATCTTCCCGGTGTATCGATATTTTTTTCAATTCTTCCGCAGTATCACCTTTAAATACCACTTCAGTCATGGGTAACATCTCTACATCTTCCTCAGTAAAGATCAAAGCAAAGAATTCATTTAGTCTCTCCGCTATAGCTTTGTCCCCTCTTACTGCCCCTTTTTCCCCTTTTTCATCTAATGGTCCAACTGACTCTCTCACAGGTTTTTTGCTACAAATGTACTTGAAAAAGTCTTTATTATGCGTTTTTGCTTCCACAGCAAGTTTCTTCTCAAATTCTCTCTTTGCCTGCTTTATCAATGCCTTGCATTTGACTTGCCAGTGCTTGTGCTGTTTCCAGTTTGTGTCATTTGGCTCTTTTTTCTATTTCCTGAAAGATGCTTTTTTGGCAACAACAGCCTCTCTGACCTCACCTTTAAACCATGCTGGCAGTTTTTTGGACTTCCTTCCACTTTTCTTAAAGCGTGGAATACAGCTGGTCTGAGCTTCCAAGATAGTATTTTTAAAAAACACCCAAGCTTGATGTGAGTCTTTGACCTTTGCAACTGTTCCTTTTAGTTTTTTTCTTAACTATTTTCTCATTTTATCATAGTCTCCCTTTCAAAAGTTAAAAGGTAGTACTGTGGATTTCCTTACTATCCCTCCTCCATTAATTAATTCAAACGCGATCATGCTATGATCACTATTGCCAAGTGGCCCCAATACCCTTATCTCTTGCACTAGATCTGGTGTTCCACGAAGGACTAAGTCCAAAATGGCTTCCCCTCTGGTCAGTTCATGAACCAGCTGCTCCAAGAAGCAGTCATTTATTTCATCTAGAAACTTTATGTCCCTAGTATGTCCTGCCGTGACACTGACCCAGTCAGTACTGGGGTAATTGAAATCACCCGTTATTATTACTGTGCTGTAACTTTTGTTAGCTTCCCTGATTTCTTTGAGCATTAGATCATCCATTTGTTCATTCTGGCCAGGCGGTCGATAGTACACCCCCACTGCCATCGCCTTCCCCTTTTTACATGGAATTTCAATCCATAGAAATTCTACAGCAAATATTGTTTCCTGCAAAACTTTAATCCTTTGTGGCTCAATGCCCTCACTGACAAAGAGTGCAACCCCTCCACCATTTTGATCAGCTCTATTATTATGATATAGTTTTTACCCAGGTATCACAGTGTCCCACTGGTTGTCCTCCTTCCACCATGTCTCTGAGATAGCAATCATACCTAACTTCTCATTTAGTGCTATATATTCTAACTCTCCCATCTTATTTTTTAGACTTCTAGCATTTGCATACAAGCATTTTAGAGACTGTATTTTATTCACATTAATCTGGTTATCAGTAGGCAGGGGTAATTTGGAGCTCTGTCTGCTCTGTACTCAAGGGCATTTGGGCTACCTTTGTCTTTATTGGAACCTCTCTGCTGATGTGCCCTAACTTCATTCTTTTGGTAGCATCCTTCAAGGATACATTCTTCCGAACCAGTCTTGGGCGACTGTTGACTTTCCCCTATTATGTAGTTTAAAAGCTGCTCTATCTCCTTTTTAAAGGTTGATGGCCGCAGCCTGGTTCTATCCCGGTTAAGGTGAAGCCCGTCCCTTTGGAAGAGCTGCTCCTTTCCCCAGATTTTTCCCCAGTTCCTAACAAATCCAAAACCCTCATCCTTGCACCATTGTCTCATCCATGCATTGAGACTCTGGAGCTCTGCCTGCCTTTTGGGTCCTGCACGTGGAACAAGAAGCATTTTGGAGAACGCTACCCTGGAAGGTCTGGATTTCAACTTCCTACCTAAAAGCCTAAATTTAGCCTCCAGAATCTCCCTACCACATTTTCCTATGTCATTGGAACCGACATGTGCCAAGACAGCAGACTCCTCCCCAGCACTATCTAAGACCTTGTCTTTCATCCTTCATTTGCCATCCTCTGCCTTTCATCCCTTTACCAGCCCTAGCTCCTTCTCTGCCATTCTTCCCTCCCTGAGCCCAGCCCATTCTTTAGTATCTCAGCATCTCCCTAGCCGCATTTCTACCCTCTCTCTCCTTCTTCAGAGGTCCATCCCTTATCACATCGCTCACCCTAACTCTAGCCCTCTAGATCATTCACATCAGGGCTCAGCCTCCCCAACCTTTCTTTCCTATTCTCTTACCTCTACCCCACACTCTAACATAACATAAGAGATGCCATACTGGGTCAGACCAAGGTCCATCAAGCCCAGCATCCTGTTTCCAACAGTGGCCAATCTAGGTCATACTCACCTAGCAGTTTCCCCAAAAGACGCAGGTTCCGCAATGCTTGTACTAGGTCAAGCATTGATATCCTGGGTCCCTTCTTAATAATGGTTTATGGACCTTTCCTTCAGGAACTTGTCCAAACCTTTTTTAAACCCAGCTACACTAATAGCCTTTACTACATCCTCCGGTAACAAATTCCAGAGTTTGATTACACGTTGCGTGAAAAAATATTTTATTTTATTAGTCTTAAATAGTTTACCCTGTAGCTTCATTGCATGTCCCCTAGTCTTCCTATATTCTGATAATGTAAACAGTCAATCTACGTTTATCTGTTCCACTCCGTTCCTTAATTTATAGACCTCTATCATATCTCCCCTCAGCCGTCTCTTTTCCAGGTTAAAGAGCCCTAACCTTTTTAGCCTTTCTTCATAGGAGTATCCTTCCATCCCCTTTACCATTTTGGTGGCTCGTCTCTGAACCTTTTCTAATATCACTATATCCTTTTTAAGATACGGCGACCAGAATTGCACACAATATTCAAGGTGCGGTCTCACCATGGAACAGTATAGAGGCATTATAATATCTTTTGTTTTATTTTCCATTCCTTTCCTTATGATACCTAGCATTCTATTTGCTCTCTTGGCTGCCGCTGCACACTGGGCCGAGGGTTTTAACATGGTATCCACAATGACGCCTAAATCTTTTTCCTGGGTGGTGTTTCCTAATGTGGAACCTTGCATCGTGTAACCATAGTTTGGGTTGTTCTTTCCTAGTTGCATAACTTTGCACTTGTCCACATTAAATTTCATCTGCCATTTGGATGCCCAGTCTTCCAATTTATTAAGATCCTCTTGCAATTTTTCACAATCCTCTTGGGTTTTAACAACTTTAAATAGTTTTGTATCATCTGCAGATTTGATAACCTCATTCGTCATTCCCTTTTCCAGGTCATTTATGAATATGTCAAAAAGCAGCAGACCCAGCACAGATCCCTGGGGTACTCCACTATTCACTTTTCTCCATTGGGAAAATTGGCCATTTAGCCCAACCCTCTGCTTTCTATCTTTTAACCAGTTCCTGATCCACAGTAGTATACTGCCTCCTATCCCATGACTCTTTAGTTTTGCCAAAAGTCTCTGATGAGGGACCTTGTCAAAGGCTTTCTGAAAGTCCAGATACACTATATCAACCGACTCACCTTTGTCCACCTGTTTATTCACACTTTCAAAAAAACATAACAGATTAGTAAGACAAGATCTTCCTTGTCTAAAGCCATGTTGGCTGTCTCCCATTAGGCCATGACTATCTACATGCTGAGTAATTTTATTCTTTATGATGGTTTCTACCATTTTTCCCCGGTACTGACATGAGGCTCACCGGTCTGTAGTTTCCCTGATCACCCCTCGAACCCTTTTTAAAAATTGGTGTTACATTGGCGATCCGCCAATCTTCAGGTATTAGAGATGATTTTAATGATAGTTCACAGATTACTAATAGCAGGTCTGCAATCTCATATTTCAGTTCTTTCAACACCCTTGGATGTATACCATCCGGCCCAGGTGATTTGCTACTCTTCAGTTTATCTAATAGTTGTAATACATCTTCCCGATATATCGATATTTCCTTCAATTCTTCCGCACCTTTAAATACCACTTCAGTCATGGGTAACATCCCTACATCTTCCTCAGTAAAGACCGAAGCAAAGAATTCATTCAGTCTCTCCGCTATCGCCTTGTCGCCTCTTAGTGCCCCTTTAACTCCTCTATCATCTAACTGTCCAACTGACTCTCTCACAGGTTTTTTGCTACGAATGTACTTGAAAAATCTTTATTTCGCGTTTTTGCTTCCGCAGCAAGCTTCTTCTCAAATTCTCTCTTTGCCTTCTTTATCAATGCCTTGCATTTTACCTGCCAGTGCTTGTGCTGTTTCCAGGTTTCATCGTTTGGCTCTTTTTTCCCATTGCCTGAAAGATGCTTTCTTGGCAACAACAGCCTCTCTGACCTCACCTTTAAACCATGCTGGCAGTTTTTTGGACTTCCTTCCACATTTCCTAAAGCGTGGAATACAGCAGGTCTGGGCTTCCAAGATAGTATTTTTCAACAACACCCAAGCTTGATGTAAGTCTTTAACCTTTGCAACTGCTCCTTTTAGTTTTTTCTTAACTATTTTCCGCATTTTATCATAGTCTCCCTTTCGAAAGTTAAAAGGTAGTACTGTGGATTTCCTTACTATCCCTCCTCCACTAATTAAATCAAAGGCGATCATGCTGTGATCACTATTGCCAAGTGGCCCCAACACCCTTATCTCTTGCACTAGATCTGATGTTCCACTAAGTACTAGGTCTAATATGGCTTCCCCTCTCGTCGGTTCATGGACCAGCTGCTCCAAGAAGCAGTCATTTATGTCATCTAGGAACTTTATCTCCCTAGCATGTACTGCCATGACACTGACCCAGTCGATACCGGAGTAATTGAAATCGCCCATTATTATTACCGCGCTGTAACTTTTGTTAGCTTCCTTGATTTCTTTGAGCATTTCATCATCCATTTGTTCATTCTGGCCAGGCGGTCGATAGTACACCCCCACCACCATCGCCGTCCCCTTTTTACATGGAATTTCAATCCATAGAGATTCTACAGCAAATTTTGTTTCCTGCAAAACTTTAATCCTTTCGGACTCAATGCCCTCTCTAACATAGAGCGCAATCCCTCCACCAATTTGATCAGCTCTATCATTACGATATAGTTTGTACCCAGGTATCACAGTGTCCCCACTGGTTGTCCTCCTTCCACCATGTCTCTGATATTCCAATCACATCTAACCTCTCATTTAGTGCTATATATTCTAACTCTCCCATCTTATTTTTTAGACTTCTAGCATTTGCATACAAGCATTTTAGAGACTGTATTTTATTCATATTAATTTGGCTATTGGTAGACATGGGTAATTTGGGATCTTTAAGCTCTGTCTGCTCCATACTCGAGGGCATTTGCGCTACTTTACTCTTTTTTGGAACCTCTCTGCTTTTGGTAGTATCCTTCAAGGATACATTCTTCCGAACCATCTGCTCTTGGGTGACTGTCGGCTTTCCCCCATTATCTAGTTTAAAAGCTGCTCTATCTCCTTTTTAAAGGTTAATGCCAGCAGCCTGGTTCCATCCCGGTTAAGGTGAAGCCCATCCCTTCGGAAGAGCCCCTCCTTTCCCCAGAATGTACCCCAGTTCCTAACAAATCCATACTCCTCATCTCTGCACCATTGTCTCATCCACGCTTTGAGACTCCGGAGCTTTGCCTGCCTTTTGGATCCTGCACGTGGAATGGGAAGCATTTCGGAGAACGCTACCCTGGAAGTTCTGGATTTCAACTTCCTACCTAAAAGCCTAAATTTAGCCTCCAGAACCTCCCTACCACATTTTCCTATGTCATTGGTACCGACATGTACCAAGACAGCAGACTCCTCCCCAGCACTGTCTAAGACCTTATCTAGGTGGCGTGTGAGGTCCGCTACCTTCGCACCAGGCAGGCATGTTACCAGGCAATCCTCACGTCCACCAGCCACCCAGCTATCTACATGCCTAATGATTGAATCACCAACTATAACGGCTGTTCTAACCCTTCCCTCATGGGCACATGGCCCTGGAGAAACGTCCTCGGTGCGAAAGGGTTTTACATCACCTGGAGGACAGGTTCTAGTTACAGGATCACTTCCTGCCACACCAGGGTGATGCTCTCCTGTCACGTGACCTCTCTCCTCCATGGCAACAGGGATGCTGCCAGACTGGAGGTGGGACTTCAGGACTATATCCCTGTAGGTCTCATCTATGTACCTCTCTGTCTTTCTTATGTTTTCCAAGTCTGCTACTCTAGCCTCTAGAGAACGGACTTATTCCCTGAGAGCAAAGAGCTCCTTGCACCTAGTGCACACGTAAGACCTCTCACCAACTGGGAGAAAATCATACATGTGACACTCAATGCAAAAGACTGGAAAGCCCCCATCCCGCTGCTGGACTGCTGTCTGCATCTTAGTTTTAAGTTTTTGATTAGATCTTTAAGTTCTTTATTTACTAAGGGTTGCTATGGATATTTATACCAATAAAACTGTACCTAATACATTTAATATAACTTGTTCACCTGAAACTTAATTAATCTCAGGTCCTTAGTGTATGTCTGATTTGGGTAACAAGCTTCACCTGAGAGCACCTCCTGTCTTTTAAGATGTGTAAGTACCTATAAAGCTACGATTATCCCAGGGGTGGGTGGGTATGGGGAGGGAGGGAAATAACACTTATTAAAAGAGGGCTGCAACACAGTATCCTGTCCTGTGCTGCTGAGGTAAGTTATATTCTTATTTGATTTAAATTATAGCTCTTTGCTGCTGCTAGGATCTAACTTATTATGAAATTTAAACTACAAGCTCTCTGCTGGGTTCCAAATTTAACCAGAAAGCTCTCTTCTGTGTTTTAAATTTAAACTAAAAATACTTTGCTGATACTAGGCCCTGAGTGACTATTAAATTAAAACTATAAGCTCTCTGCTGGGTATGAAATGTAACCAGAAAGTTCTCTTCTGTGTTTTAAATTTAAACTTAAGCTGCTGCTACTAGGCCCTGACTGATTTAACAAAAAATAGTGGGTTCACAGATTAAATAGCTTTAATAGAAAAAATTCCTTTCAGAAAATTCCCAGAAGTATATACTCACAATTGCAGATCTCTCTCCAGAAGTAACAGTCCCTTTTTCTAGTCCTTCAAGACTGAGGATCACAGAGCTCTGGTTGAGCTATTTATGCCTGTGCTGCTGAGGTAAGCCGTGACCAACTTCCTGGATGATTAATAGTCCTTGCTTGGATAGAAGGAGTCTTTCAAAATGGCCTTTTGAACTGCCACCTGGTGTTAACACCTATTGAAAAGGTTTCACAGATCTCTTGCCCCGTAGGTAGAAGGCCTCTTTGTAAAGGTCTCTAGAAGACTTTATTTGCTGCTCAAAGAGTACTGACCCTGTTTTGCCTTTTGTGCTAATCTATATTCTTATTTGATTTAAATTATAGCTCTTTGCTGCTGCTAGGCTCTAACTTATTATGAAATGTATACTACAAGCTCTCTGCTGGGTTCTAAATTTAACCAGAAAGCTCTCTTCTGTGTTTTAAATTTAAACTAAAAGTACTTTGCTGATGCTAGGCCCTGAGTGACTATTAAATTTAAACTACAGCTCTCTGCTGGGTTCCAAATTTAACCAGAAAGCTCTCTTCTGTGTTTTAAATTTAAACTAAAAATACTTTGCTGATACTAGGCCCTGAGTGACTATTAAATTAAAACTATAAGCTCTCTGCTGGATTTGAAATGTAACCAGAAAGTTCTCTTCTGTGTTTTAAATTTAAACTTAAACTGCTGCTACTAGGCCCTGACTGATTTAACAAAAAATAGTGGGTTCACAGATTAAATAGATTTAATAGAAAGAATTCCTTTCAGAAAATTCCCAGAAGTATATACTCACAATTGCAGATCTCTCTCCAGAAGTAACAGTCCCTTTTTCTAGTCCTTCAAGACTCTCCTTCATATCTCGCAATTACTAGTTGCTGTTCTGTCCAAATTCTTACTCAGTCTCTTGAGTCCTCATCATCTTCCATCTCTGGTTCCTGACTCTGCCTCTTATTCCTTTGCATTCCTTCTCCCTCACGTCCCTAATCTTGATTCTTCCCTTGCTTTCCCCCACATTGCAGTGCCGTTCCTCAGGATTCCATCTTCTCATTTAGGCTCCGCACCCCATTCCCAAGTCTCTCATTTTGCCACCTCAAATCTCTATGATCCCTCTGCACCCTTCCAGTCCAGTACCATTCCCACTGTCAGCTCCCTTCCAGTCCCAGCCCTCCTCCCCCACTGTCTAACTGCTTCCAGTACCAGTACCATACTCACTGGCAGCACCCTTCTGGTCCTAGTCCCTCCCCCCCCCCCCACACACTGTCTAGTCCCCTTCCAGTCCCATCACAAGTGCCAGTCACTTGCATTTCAAGCCATCAAGTGTCAGCTCCTTTCCAGTCCCAGTCTAACTTCCCCACTGTCTAGCTCCCTTTAGAAACGTTGCGGTCCAGTGGCTCTTAAAGCAGCACAGCCGCGGGATTAAAAGAGAATGCGCCCCTAGCTGTGCTCAGCTGCTTTAAAGGGTGAATCAGTGAAGGAGGCTTAGGGCACCCTTAAAGGTTGTGCACCCCGAGCCAGTCCCTCACTGGCTCGCCTGTTAAAATGGCAGCATGGGCGGACGGAGGCTCAGACCCTGCGTGGGCACAGCATGAGGTTGGTGTGGGCCTCCTGTTAAGTGGGACCTTGTGCCAACAACATACTTGAACATAGGGTCAGCCTTGCCCCGGGGGGTAAGTCTGAGTGTGATGCAAGATAGAGGGAGAATGGGCAACGCCTCAGTCTGTTTTAGTGCAGGGCCTCACCCGTTCCTTGAGATCCCAAGGATTTTATCCCTATCTGGTCCGCTGTCATGGCATCAGTTACCTGCCTCTCTAAGAAACATGACTGACCTAGCTGCTTTTAGATGAACATTTATGGATTTTTATTTAATTATGCTTTCGCTTCATTTTGTTTCTATTGAAGGCTCTGTTTATAATGCTACTGTTAATTGTATGTGTGTTTTTTTGCTGCTTTCATGTAGGCTAATGAGATTATTTCTTACATTATAATGTAATCCACTGAGAAAGAACTTGGATCTGCAGAAAAAAAATAAATGTGAATAAATAAATGATCATTTTCTAAAATAAAAGAGTCCGGCAGCAGCATCTATTTTCCAGTCCTGCTCCAACGGAGAAAAGAAAGAAAGTTTAAAAAGGCTTCGGGTTGGTAATCTGACCGAAATCACCTCCAGGAATGGGGGGTGGGAGGGAGAGAAGAGAAGGAGCGAGAGGAAGAGAGACATACACAGTATCCGCCAACCTCTGTGACTTGGCACGAGAGAGCTTTATTGTGCCTGAACTAGCAGAGAGAGACTGGGGCACATGCTGGGGAACTCACCGAGGATATTTTAAAAGTCAGAAAAAGAAAAACTACACAAAACAAATCAAGAAGGCTGCCAAAGAAAAAGCAGCAGCCCTCGAGTTCATTCCAGGCCTACTCAACGCAATTCTTCGGGAGGGGAGAATGTAGGAAGGGGGCTGGCAGGGGAGGGCAAAGGAATGCGCTGAGTGACCCAAAGTATTATCACTAGACAAAGCTGGAGTGGGCATGGGGGGGGGGGGCCACCAGAAGTCATGCCAACATGGAACTTTTTTTTTTTTACTTTATTGGAATCCGCTTATGGGACAAATATTTCATCTGACAAGTTGTATTACAAATTACATGTGCACAAATGTTTTATTGAAGGAGGTTATGAGACTGGCCAAGCCGGGCAAACCTTTTCTTTTCTTTTTTTTTTTTTTTAGTATTAATTTTATTAAACCCCTGTGCATTGGCTGAATGTTAACTTCCCCTGTCAGTCCTTGAAAAATGAAAAGGTGCTTTGGAGAATTAAATAAACGTATTACCATTTTTTAATTTATACTGTTTCGCCGCGCTATTTGTGTTCTGTGCTGACACTGTATCAAATCATTCTTATTACTATGATTTAATTTACCTATTTCCAAGTTTATCTTACTAATCTAATTGTGGCCACTCTCGCATATCGGCATTTTATTACAATCTGTCACTGTAACCGTAAATTCCTTATGTCCAGTTACATCTGCCCTGGTGAAGTTCTTCAATGAGGCAGCAAAAATGCATAAATTATTTTCATTTATTTATAAGAATTTATATTCTGCTATACCTGACAATCGTTCAAAGTGGTTTACAGTACAAATTCAAACCACAAGAAGATCTTGCGGTCTCCTAAGAGCCATATGCTTGCCAAATGTGGCCACGTCACATAGCAGACTCCCAGAAGAAAAGAAAGCAGAGTACCTGATGCTGCGCTCAGGACCTTGTTCCTTGTTTTATTTCTGGGGAAGAAAATCCTTTTGGAGTATGACCTATTACAGTTCCAAAATCCACACACAAGCCACCTCTGGGGTGGGAGGTTTGGCAACTTCCCCATGCTAGGGTCCGATCTATGCTATGCTTCCCCATGCTAAGGTCACTGTTTGAAGATAGGGGTGTATGTTGATTTTGAAATGATGTGAATAAAAACACAATGAAATGGGCTTGCTTTGTTTCACATTACTTCAAAATGAAATAATAAAAAAATAGAATTTGTTTCATTTTGTTTTTGGAAATTGCCTGGATTATTTCTGAAATTAAACCAAATGCGAACAAGCAAGGAAAGCATGCATATCATGGCTCATGGAATTCTTTCCAATTCTCCTGTTTCTATTTTCTATCTGCATTTTGTGTGTGTGTGTGTGTGTGTGTGTATGTATTTTTTAAATTGAATTATGCAAAATAAAATGCATGCAATACACTTGCAATAAGGAAAGCGCTTAGGAAATACAAATGCAAAAAAGTAAAATGGAAAAATAATAATACAAATGTTCAGCACAAATTAATCCACAATAAGAAGAGGAGGGGGAGCATTACACATCAGGAGAAATGTGTAACGTGCAAATAATTCAGGAAAAAGAGGGATCAAGCACATCAAATTCCTATCAAAGACCTTATCCTACTGAAGTCGAAGTCTGAACAAGCCTGTGCCTAGAGTCTATGAAAAAGCTAAGCTGAAAGGGCTCAAAGACAAATACCTAACGTTATCTAAATGAAGGAAAATGGAGGCTAAAGGAGGCTCTTAAATCCAATACTGCCTGATGCATTTCCAAAAATGTCCTCCTTCGTTCCTGAGTAGACCTAGCTAAATCAGGAAAAAAACACAAAAACAGCTCAGACCTATGAGTAAAAAACAAATGAAGGACATGATCCCTATCTTGGGGAAACACAAAAGTAACTAAAAGCTTTAGACTGGGAATTCTCCAATAAACCAGTTAAGTCCAAAGATTCTAATGCCTGAGGAACTCTCTGGCCCGAAGAAGCCTTCCTAGGGTCAACAGACTCAGCTCTACCCGGAAGATAAAATGACTTAGCCACAGAGGAAGAGCATTTTTGGTTATTTCTAAAATCTCCAAGAAATACTTACGTAGAACAGATTGAGGGAACGACAGTGGGGTTTGGGGAAATTAACAAATCTCAAGTTCAGAGCTTTGATGGCATTGTACAAACTTTCCAGCTGTTTTGCAGTCAGCAACTTATCTTGGATCTAAGTAGATTGAATCTCGCTCAACCGAACCACTGATCCTCAACCTTCTTAACACGAGAGTCCAAGTAGGAAACTTCTGTGCTCTTAGTCTGAAGCCATGTATGCATGTCCGACGTTAAAGTAGCCATTGCAGAAGATACATGGTCAATAGATGCCACAGCTTGCCAAACACTATCCAGCGATACCTTCAGGGGCTTTGCAAGCAGTGCTTTCCGCTGAATGTTACTAATACTGTTCTATAGCTCCTTCACCTTTGCCAACTCCCCAGCCAACACTGAAGGGAGGCTCAAGGACACAGTCACACCAGCTGAGCGATCCACTCCCGCCATGCAAGCCTCCAACACAGTCAGCGTTGTTCCTCCTAGCAGCCCCCCCCCCCCCCTCCCGTTGCTCCAGATATCTCTCCACCAGCCAGGCAGGACTCCACACCACCATGGTCAGCCTCCTAGCTGAAGCCGTCAGAGATCTTGGATCCCCGTTGCAAAGACTTAAATAGCCTTCCGCCGGGACTAAGAGAGACGTCGATGCCATGGCAGGAGCCCTCTCCTGCATGCTCCGACACGGCGGCCATCGCTCCCGGCACTCCCAGTGCCTGAGAGGTGAGTAGCTCCATAATAATAGTCTGGTGAACAGTAGGTTTAGAGGGCAAAAGTCGAGACTCTGCCACAGTCTTTGCCTTCTGCTTGCCCATATGGAAAAGAAAAAAGGGAGCTCGAAAGAGAAGCCGCTCACTCTTTCTCCCTCTAGGACGCCATCTTGCTCTTGTGTATGTATTTTGTCTCTGCGTTTGCATTTCTGTGGGTTAGTATGTGTGTGTGTGTTTGTCTGTATATAGATGCACATTTGCGTGCCATTGCATGTGCGCTTGCATGTTTGCCTCTGTGCATGCATGGGCAAGTGCAAAGTGATGCATGTGGGGAACTATAGATACACAGTTCCAGGTTCCACATTAGAAGTTGCCGCCCAAGAAAAGGATCTGGGTGTGATCATAGACAACACATTGAAATCTTATGTTCCATGTGTGGCGGCAGGCCACAAAGCAAACAGAATGTTAGAAATCATTAGAAAAGGAATAGACAGTAAAACAAAGGATGACATCATAATGCCTCTGAATTGCTCCATAGTGCAACTGCACCTTGAGTACTGTGTGCATTTCTGGTCGCCGTATCTTAAAAAGGATCTAGCGGAATTAGAAAAGGTGCAGAGAAGAGCCACCAAAATGATAAAGGGGACGGAAGGATACACTTACGAGGAGAGGCTTAAAAGGTTAGGGCTCTTCAACGGAGAAGAGACGGCTGAGGGGAGATATGATAGAGGTCTATAAAGTCCCGAGTGGACTGGAATGGGTAATTGCTAATTGACTGTTTATTCTTTCAAAAACTTCAAGGGCTAGGGGACACACCATGAAGCTACAGATAGAAGAACTAACTGCTGGCGGATGTGGTAAAAGCAAGTAGTGTAGCTGGGTTTAGAAAAGGTGCAGAAATATTCCTGGAGGAGAAGTCTATAAACCATTATTAAGGAGCCCAAGAGAAACCCACTGCTCACCTCTGGGGATAAGTAGCATAGCAATGGCTAATTTTGGATATGCCAGGTACTGTGATCTGGACTGGCCACTGTTGGGAACAGGACACTGGGCTTGATGGACCTTTGGTCTGACCCAGTAAGGCAGTTCTTGTGTTCTTGTGATACATAGGCAGCGGAATGGGGGGGGGGGCCCACAGCATCACCCACAGCATCGACAATTAGAGAGCGGTGCAATTCCGGAACAGCTTTTTCTACAGAACTGCATTAAGGCATTTTCTTGGGGGGGGGCCTTCATTTTTCTTCCATCTCCTACCAAACGCAGAAGCTTAACTTGCACACAAAGAACTTGCTATTGTCTCTGCCTCCGCTTGACTCTTTCCCACTTTCTATCTCTGCTCTATCTGTGTGAATGGCTTTCCTGTCTGAATTGAAGTCAGGGCTGGCTGGTCTACTAGCCAGGCTAGGTGGCTGCCTAGGGCGGTCGAGCCAGGTGGGTGGCTTTGAGTTGCTGCTTTGTTGCCCGTGGCAGGCCATATGCTCAGGAGTGGCTCAAGGGGGGTGCGGGGCCATGTGCGGAGACTCGGTGCGGGCCTCATTTGCATACACATTTGCATAATATTAACATGCACTAACTTTAAGTAAACCTGCCTCTTAATGAGCGTATGGGTAAAGAAAGACTAAAAGATTTCTACATTACTATAATCTAGTGCCAACCATCAGGCACATTAGGAACTACTACAAACACTGCCCATTTAGAACCCATAGCAAACCCGCCGTATCCTAACAGCACTACCAGGACTCACAAAGCACCAAACCCTACCTATCAAAAGGCAACACTGCAAATATTAAACCAATACATTTCAGAGAATAACAATACATGACCTACTGGGGAAAGAGAACAAGTGGCAATGTCAAATAGGAATTACATAAACAGAAGACCTCAGCTCAGTTACACATGCAGAACATAGACCATCACCAAACAAAGAACAAGGAATCACAATTTAGAAATAGGAAGACAATAATTAAACTGGGAACCCCTAAGGCAAACTTGGAATCTACAACAACACTGGAGAAATAAAACTATAAATTAATTTCCTCTTGTACTAAACAAAGCGCAGACGTTAATGATGCACATTTCCCAGAGCTGCAATATTCCAGTTAATAAATTCAAAATAAAGAAGTATTTTTCTACCTTTTGTGCATTTTTTTTCAGTTGCAATTGCTCCAGCCACTTTCTTCTGGTTTCTTCGTGTCTTCTGCTAACTCTCCATCGTCTGCTGTCCATTTGTCCTTTCTTCTCTCTTCTAGTTTTTTCCCATTCTCTCTCTACATCTGTTTTAACATACTAATCTTTCTCCTTTTGCTCTTTCCTCCATTTCTTTCTTTATTCCTTTTTCATCCACTCAAATTTTACCCCTCCATCCTCAATCCCCACTTACTCTCCCAATACCCGGCCAATTGTAGATTTTTCTTCCCTCCCACACAAAATATTTTTCCCCTCTCCATTTCACTCTCCCAACCCCATCCCATTCTAATCCTCTCCCAACATCAGCTCCCTTCTAGTCCCAGCCCCACCCAGCATCTGCTCCCTTCTAGTCCCCGCATCAGCCCATTTCCAATCCTATCCTAGCCCCACCATCAGCCCATTTCCAGTCCTAGCTCCCTCATCCATTTCCAGTCCTTTCCTAGCCACACCATCAGCCCATTTCCAATCTCAGCCCATTTCTAGTCCTAGCCCCCCATCGGTCCATTTCCAATCCTATCCTAGCCCCACCATCAGCCCATTTCCAGTCCTAGCTCCCTCATCCATTTCTAGTCCATTCCTAGCCCCACCATCAGCCCATTTTCACTCCTAGCTCCCCTCCACTCAGCCCATTTCCAATCCCAGCCCCCCATCAGCCCATTTCCAGTCTTAGCTCCCCCCCACTCAGCCCATTTCTAATCCAAGCCCTTCTATGAGCCTATTTCCAGTCCTAGCCCCCCCATGAGTCCATTTCAATCCAAGCCCCCACCACAGCCCATTTCCAATCCTAGTCGCCCCCAACAGCCCATGTCCAGTCCTATCCTAGCCCCTCTATCAGCCCATTTCCATTCCAAGCCCCCTTCGCCATCAGCTATTAGCATTTCAAGCCTCCCCTCCACTCAGCCCATTTCCAGTCCTAGCTCCCCCAACCCACAGCCCATATCCAATCCTAACTCCCCCCACCCCAGACCATTTCCAATCCTCGCTCCCCTCCCCACCCACAGCCCATTTGCAGTCCTTGCTCCCCACCCCCAGCCCATTTCCAGTCCTAGCAACCCCCCTCCCACAGCCCATTTTCAGTCCAAGCCCCCCCCTCCCGAAGAGCCCCGTGGCTAGCTAAGAGGGAGCCAGAGAGGCCCCGGCTCACCTCTACAGCTGCCGAAGTGAAGCGCGTCTTTTCCCTGCACTTCAGCAGCTGTACTGACGTTTAGAACGCTGCCGTGCTGAGGTCAAAGGGGACTTCCTGTTTCCCGGCATTCAGTTCTAAACTTCAGTACAGCTGCCGAAGTGAAGGGAAAAGACATGCTTCACTTTGGGAGCCATTAGAGGGAGCCAGGGCCTCTCCGGCTTCCTCTAAAGCCGCCCTGCCTGCCAGTCTTCAATGCAGGATGTTGTTGGCGTGGGGCCCCCTGAAACACGGGGCCCTGTGCAAACAACATTCTTGTTCAATGGACGGGCTGACCCTGCATATGCTTCAGCACACATGACCTGCAGCTTCTGATTCTCTTCCAATGCAACTTACTATCAGACGGAGGTCAGAAGCCGTAGGCCATGTGTGCTGAAGCACATGGCCTGCTGCGGGCAACAAAGCGGGGGCACAAAGCTGCTGCTTTTAAAATCCTGCTGCTGCCGCCACCACTCTCCCCCACCCCCCCAAGACAGAATCAGCAGCAGTGGAGAGCAGCTTGGCACGGGGAAAGTCGGCAGGGCCGGGCTGGCAGAAACCCTTGGGCCGGCCCTGAGTGTAGTTCTTTTTCTCTCTGTTTTTTAACTTAATTTTATTACTATTTGTAAACTTCCTTGAGGTTTCAAACAGGCAGTATATCAATTTTTTAATAAACAATCATAAACTTCCCCCAGATAACCTCCTTCGCTCAATGCATAATCAAAATCTGGAATTCGCTACCAAAGGATATAGTAAAAGCTGTTAGTGTAGCTGGGTTCAAAACAGCTAGACAGGTTTGCATGAGTTCCTGGAGGAAAGGCCATAAAGCATTATGAAAGAGGACCCGGGAAATACACTGCTCACTACTACTACTACTAATCATAAACATTTGTATAATGCTACAAGGTGTACGCAATGCTGTACATACAGATGTAAGACATAGTCCTTGCTCATCAGAGTTTACAATCTAATGTTTGCCCATGGCGCAGGCAGCATGGAATGTGTCTACCTTCTGGGAACCTGACAGGCACTTGAGACCTGGATTGGTCACTGTTGGAAACAGGGTACTGGGCTTAATGGACCTCTGGAATGACCCAGTATGGCATTTCTTATGTCCCTGTGAATACTAGTGCTCCGCCCCCACAGCCCTCCCATTGCCTGGAAATGTAAGAAGTTGTTGAAAACTTGCCTCTTTCAGAAAACATATGCTGCTTATTAGTAAGATAGGTTAGTGTATTATTATAGTTTTTTATTCCCCCCCCCCCCCCCGCCCAATCTCCCTCGTTGTGTACAGTTTTTATTGGTTGTTATTGGATTGATATTGTTGTGTTATTCACACCTTCCCTTATCAGGTCTCTTTGGTTATTATGTCGTATGTTTTTTTTATTTCCCTGTTTGTTGATGCAGTCTTTTATTGCAAGCCACTATGATGCCAATTTCTGTGCATATTGCAGCATAACAAATTTCTACTATATATAATTAAATAATACCCACAGTCTCTATTACTAATTACACTGGAACAGGCAGGGCAGGCTCACTCACAGGAGGGAGGATTAGAGAACTGCCGACAGAGGTTTTAAATTCGGAAAAATGTCAAGACATATTAGCCAACCTCGCTTCCAGATATTACTGTACAAATCATTAGAATCCTGAATAAAGCCAAAAAATTGTCAACCCTAACCTCCCGAGTATAGAGCACCTCTGACTGCACCCTCCCTTAAACGCTGGAGCCTAGATATGTTCCCAGCTTGCCAATGCCTTAATCTAGTCCTGCCCAGGGCAACAGATACCAGCTAACGTACACCAATAAGAAAGCAATGCAATTCTGACAGTAGCTTTCACAGTAGAAGTAACAGTGAAGAAAATGTAATATGTATATTTCAGTAATGTAAAATGCTGTCTAATTACAGCTAGAGAATTATCTGTGGTCCCTGTGGTTGTGTGTGTGGTATTCGTGTGTGGTGTCTGTTGGGGAGGTAGCTGAGAGTGGGGGGCATTTCCAGAGGACGTGGATACATTTCATCCCATTCTGTCAAATGTTTGAGAGTTATTTTGGCCCCAGACAGACTGACAGAGGGACAATATTCCAGCCCTTCTATATAATTCTTTCGAATTTCCATTAGGTTGGAAATAATGAAAATGAATGCTCTCAAAGCAACATGAATTAAAAATGAGACTGCGCACACCATGATATGCAGACTGAAGGGGAGATGTCCTCTATCACTCGGTGCTGAATCACGGGGTTACCAGATGGCTCCAGGTTTTCAGGAACAGGCTGAGTCTTGTCTACTTTGCCCTATTCTGTGGTGAGATTTGCAGTTCTGGTTTCATAGGGAATCAAAGCGACAATCTGAACTGCAAGTCCCAGCATGCACTGAACAAAACCATCACTGGCACATGGAGTCATCTAGCAGAAAGCATTTCCCCCCTTTGAAGCAGTTCTGTACAACAGGCAAAACTATTTCCCCCCTGTTCTGTGCCTCTCTGGCAAAAGTTCCTTGCAATTCAACCTCTGAATTCCCAAAGACTCCAGGAGCAAATCTGTGTGCCAATCCCATGTACAAAACAGTGGCAGGAGTCTACTTTCCCGGCCTTCACTTGCTCTGAGCGAGGACAAAAAAATATCAGAAATACTGGTTAGCTTTCCTTGAAGAGAACAGGTCCGACGCCTATTGATATAACCCGATTCTTCTCCCCACCCTGCCCTCACCTTCTGCTCCGAGTCTGTGCTATTCCAGCAGACTGACTGCATGAATATCCAAGGATCTTATTAAGGGCCAGCAGGCAAGCCACTCAAAGCTGGCCGTAAGTAAATAGAAAACACATTTTCATTTAGCCTGGAAATGGCATTCTGAAATCTGAATGATTAGGTTTAGTGAGCGTGGCAGAGAGTTCCCCCGCACCCCCCCCCCTCCCTTCTTCTTCCAATGGTTGAAACTTCTAAACAGGATTAAAAAAAGACACCCTCTGTCCCTTTAAGCCTCTCTCCCCGCTCTCCTAGAAGGGGAAACAGAGGCTATAATTCTCAGACTCTGACTGTCACCAGACCAAGATGCATAGTGAGCCGGTCCTGGTTTTATCCCTACTGGATGCTGGGAGTTGTAGTTTTCTGCTTTTTTTAGAAAAAGAGAAAACTGCAACTCCATAGATAGCAATGGGGCAAACACAGGACTGGCTCACTCTTATGGCCTGCAGTCATTTGCCAAGTTATCCAGTTCCAGGGATGAGATTGCTTGCCGATTCTGGTTTTAAGTTTACATTACAATGCAGCATGGTATTTGTAGTCCCCCGATTTTACACATTGAAATCAGTGTGGCAGGTCCCATATGCATCAGAATGGGATTGTCAGAAATCCAGGACTGGCTTAAAACCTCACTCCTGGAACTGGGTAACTTGGCAGCTCTAGGCCTGCTGTTCTCTGGTCTGTGACGCCCAGGGTGAAGCCAAGATTAGGGTCTGATTTAGCAAAGAAAGGTAAGGTTCAGAGCAGAACTAATTCATGTTCCGTTTCCACACAGTAATGAATTGTTTTATTTCATGTCTGCATGGGTTTGTTACAGGTGAACTCTGGCAGCTTATTTAGGGTTCCACATACTGTAGGAGGCCTAAGGGTTAGCAACGCACTAACATCCCTAAAGTGTCCTCCACCATGGCCTTCATACCTGCCTCTCTCCTTCAGTTTATTCTCACAAGCCTAAAAGTCAAATAAGATTCCCCATCCCAGATAGGGTTGCCAACTGGATCCAGATGCACCCGACAGGTTCGATCCAGTCCTGGGTTTACCCCATTGCATGCAGGGATATGTAGTTCTGATTTCTCCATTGCACTCCATAAGAAAAGGAAAACTACAAGTAACTGCATGCAATGGGGTAAACCCAGGACTGGAGCAAGCCTGTCGGGCGCATCTGGAGCCAGTTG
Organism: Ichthyophis bannanicus; assembly: GCA_033557465.1. Classification (NCBI taxonomy): domain Eukaryota; kingdom Metazoa; phylum Chordata; class Amphibia; order Gymnophiona; family Ichthyophiidae; genus Ichthyophis; species Ichthyophis bannanicus. Next base: position 49,910,477 of record CM066048.1, on the reverse strand, counting down.
GCAACCCTAATCCCAGACCATGCAATAACCTCTCTAGTGTGTTCTGCTCCATGGTAGCTTATCCCCAGCCACCCACACAGACTGGCTCCTCAGAGTAGCCCTGGATTTCTGATGCATTATGAGATCTGCAGCATTGATTCCACTGGGTAAAATCAGGTACTACAAATACTATAGTACATTGCAATACACATTTAAAACCAGAACTGGCAAATATTCACACTCCCGGAACTGGGTAACTTGGCAACTCTGGGACCTGCAGCTAATGCAGCCTGAAGACTTATGCTCTTTAATAACAAAAAAACTTGCCATAGAACTGCATGTGGGGGTGGGAGGATGTAAACAGAGATAGGGTGGCCAACTGACTCCAGATCTTAAGGACAGCCTGATCCATTCCTGGTTTGACCTTACTAGCTGCATGGGGAAATCAGCAATGTAGAACCAGGACTCGACCAGGGCGTCCCTAAAATCTAGAACCAGTTGGCCACCTACACAGACAGCTACTGTAGGATTCAGTATACAATCTAATGGTTTACCAGTGGTTCTGGGACCCCTAGGCTAGTCAGGATTTCAGGATATCCACAATGAATATGTATGAGATACATCTGCATACAATGGAACCAGTGCATGCAGATCTATCTCATGCATATTCATGAGTGGTCAGCTTCAGTGGCCCTTGGAATCCTCCTGCTGGTAGTGGTGCTTGTGTGCAGTAACGTACCAAGCTAGCAATACGCCCTGTACAACAGATGAACTTGGTGCCGCCCCCCCCCCCCCAGCCAATTACCTGCAGGAACTCATCTTTCTCAGGCTTTCTGGAAGCCCGGTCAGGGGCGGCCCAAGAGCGGTGCAGGGCCATGTGCGGAGACTCATTGAGGGGCCTCATTTACATAAGGGCCCTCATTTGTATAGATATTTGCATAATGTTAAGGTGCACTGACTTTTAGTAAACATGCCTCTTAATGAGTGTCTGGATAAAGAAAGACTACCAGATTTCTGCATTACTATACTCCAATGCCAACCGCCAGGCACATTAGGAAATACTATAAACACTGCCCATTTAGAACCCATAGCAAACCCACCATATCATAACAGCACTACCAGGACTCTCAAAGCACCAAACCCTACCTATCAAAAGGCAACACTGCAAATATTAAACCAATACATCTCCTACTGGGGAAAGAGAACAAGTGGCACTGTCACATAGAAATACATGAACAGAATACCTCTGCTCGGTTACACATGCAGAACATAGACTGTCACCGCACAAAGAACAAGGGATCACAATTTAGAAATAGGAAGACAATAATTAAACTGGGAACCCCAAAAGCCAAATGTGGAATGTACAACAACACTGGAGAAATAAAAGTATAAATTAATTTTCTCTTGTACTAAACAAAATGCAAAGACGTTAACAATGCACATTTCCCAGAGCTGACATATTCCAGTTAATAAATTTAAAATAAAAAAGTATTTTTCTACCTTTTGTTGTTTGGGCATTTTATTTTTCAGTTGCAATTGCTCCAGTCACTTTCTTCTAGTTTCTTCTTGTCTTCTGCTAACTCTCCATTGTCTACTGTGCATTTGTTCTTTCTTCTCTCTTCTAGATTTTTTCCGATTCTCTCTCTATATCTGCTTTAACATACTAATCTTTCTCCTTTTGCTTTTTCCTCCATTTCTTTCTTTATTCCTTTTTCATCCACTCAAATTTTACCCCTCCATCCTCAATCCCCACTTATTCTCCCAATATCCAGCCATAGATTTTTCTTTCCTCCCACACAAAATATCTTTTCCCCTCTCCATCCTCACTCCCCCATCGCCATCCCATTCTAGTCCTCCCCCAACATCAGCTCCTTTCTAGTTCCAGCCCCACCCAGCATCTGCTCCCTTTTAGTCCCATTCTCCCATCCCCCTGCATCAGCCCATTTCCAGTCCTAGCCTATTTCCAAACCTAGCCTACCATCAGCCATTTCCAATCCTAGCCCCCCATCAGCTATTTCTAGTCCTATCCTAGCCCCCCATCAGTCCATTTCCAATCCTAGCCCCCATCAGCCCTTTCCAGTCCTATCCTAGCCCCTCCTTCCGCCCATTTCCAGTCCTAGCTCCCCCATCCATTTCCAGTCCTATCCTAGCCCCATCATCAGCTATTTCCAGTCCTAGCTCCCCCCACTCAGCCAATTTCCAGTCCATGCCCCCCTCCCCATCAGCTATTTCCAGTCTTAGCCACCCCCCACCTCCTGAAGAGTCCCGCGGCTGCCCAATAGGCTTTAGAGGGAGCTGGAGAGGCCCCGGCACACCTCTGACAGCCACTGAAGTGAAGAGCGCCTTTTTTCTTCACCTCGGCAGCTGTCTTGTAGTATAGGTTCTGGCGTGCTGGAGGTCAAAGGGAACTTCCTGTTTCCCAGCACGCAGCGCGCCAGTGGCCTATACTACAACACAGTTGCCAACGTGAAAAAAAAAGGTGCTCTTCACTTTGGCAGCTGTCAGGAATGAGCCAGGGCCTCTCCGGCTCCCTCTAAAGCCGCCCTGCTGGTGCCAAATATGCAAAATGTTGCTGGCACAGGGCCCCCTGAAGCGCGGAGCCCTGTGCGAACACCATTCTCGCACAATGGCCGGGCGGCCCTGAGCCTGCTGATGACATCACCGTCCCTTCCATGTTTGTGCCCTGCGCAGCCCAGCCCTGTGTGCACGTAAGAAGGGGGCTAAGGAAGTTAATCTATCCTTGCAAGGACTGTGAGGGTTTCCTCGACAATATTAAGCAATCCCAAGAAAGCAGCGGGAGATGGGGACCTAACACGTATGAGAAAGTACTCTGTAGGTTCTGCTGTAGGAAGGCACTGGGGCAGATGCAGCTTCTGGAGCAAGCAGACCATTTCACTAAAGTGCGCTCAGTCTTCATGTTTATAGGACACGCCTGGCTACCTGCAGTCCTCCAAGGTCCCAAAGAGATCAAATATAATCACATGGTAGGTTATAATAGATGAGGACCAATTAGCTCATCCAGGTTGCTCTACTGTCTACCATGTCTTCCTTATTCCTACCACGGCCCTCTCAAGCATGCTGCATTTTCCCTTGCAGTACTTCAGAGTTGCCAAGTTACCCAGTTCCAGGAGTGATATTTGAAGCCAGTTTTCGTTTTAAATATGCATTGCAGTCCAGGATGATATTTGCAGTCCCTAATTTCACCCATTGGAACCAGCGCTGCGGATCCCATAATGCATCAGAATGAGATTGTCGGAAATTCAGGACTGGCTTCGAAATCTCACTCTTGGGACTGGGTAACTTGGCAACTCTGCTATATACTTGCCTTCGCCATCTCTGCTAGGATGATGTTCCAGCTATAAATGAATAACAGGTTTCTATTCTGCATTTTACAAAAAATATTTCAGGACAAAACAAGTTACAATACTTCAATCACAAATAGTATAGCGCACGATTAAAAATCACTCACATCCTCACTAATTATTGTTCTTGCAAATCGCAAACGTCATCCAGGTCCCCTCCCATGCCTTAACACCAGAGGGAGCAAAAGATGGCAGCTAGCCCTAGCCTTAGGTGAACTGCACTTAAGGGGGGGTCCAGTGTGTCTCATCAGGAACAATCATTGCAGATACACTCTGAGAACCAGCCTCTCCTGCTCCTCGGCTATCCTCAGTCCAGCGTATAAGAGTGTTAGTTCAGGGGAATCCAGATTATTCAATCTTTAAATACCACAAGGTTTACTTCTCGCACATTACAAGTTTATTCACATCAGCTGGGGGAACGAGGCTGGAGGAAAGAGCTTGGGTCAGGGGTGCCAATATGATTTTATTTTTACCCAGCACCATGCTGCAGCTTGAAAAGTGAATTCTGTCCATCATTAATTCCCCTTCCAAGTGTTTTCTTTGATGAAAAAACATAAAACAAGGTATTAAGATCCTTTCCTGCTTATCTAGTAACAAGGATGGGAGAGCATCTTCTCCAGTCAGAGAGCTTAAGCAGAAGAGCTTAACTCCATGTGGGTTACATCATAGTACACGTTATCCATTCTCAATGAGCCACTTTCCAGGCCGTGTGTAGTTATCATAAGACTTCGCCGATGAAACCAGCCACACAACGTCTCCTGCATAAAGCTCTTTGAACTAGGGTTTCACATGGCTTCAGGCTTTGCACTGGGACAGGACGAGGTAGATCAAATACCTTAATCCAACCCACAACATTCCAGTAGTGGGGTCCTGTGCGCTTTTCAACTCATCCTCCCTGAAGAGAAGACTGCCAGCTTTTTACGTACCTCTCTTTCATGAGCTTCCATGGCATCGCCCTCTTAACAATCACTATCTCTAGATCTCACCTGTAACTCAGCCAGTTCAGAGGTATGAAAAACCTCTGGTCACCAGGTGTCAAGAACAGGAAAAGAGTTTAATCATGCATGTCAAGAGATTCAGCCCATTTCCCTGGACAGTCTCTGGAAGCTCCGTCCCTCGGGAAGACTCACTGTGCGCAATCAAGAAAAGTAATCAACTCCATCCAGATTCAACCTCTTCTCGTTGGGTACTGAGGTCCAGTTTTCACCTTATAACAAATGTTCTCCTAGAAACTATCGGCTGAAAACAATATCCATCTGGAAGTTCTAGGCCTGTTTCGCTAACTCTGCTTTTACAACGAAAGGCACTATACGGGCACCTGTTTTTCTGGATGTATCTGAGAGCTACAGTGTAAAGTGGGCAGACTACGTTGCTTACTTTCTGGGACCTGAGAGGTGGGAGAGGAAAACAAGTGTCAAGGACCTACCTAGGTGGAACACTTTCCATGGGTTCAGGCTCCCTCTTTTTCCAAGTACTCCTCGCCACCCAAATGCAATCCAGTCCAAGTTTTTACTGGGCAATTAAAGGTATAATAAACAGCTGTTATCTTCACAAATAAAATGAAAAGACAAAGATAGTTAGATAGAAAAGAAGACATCCCAAGCCTAATCCTTTCTCCACTCCTTACTTATAGTCAGGAAGACACCTCAAAGCATCTCCTTACTCCAACTCTGAACCACAGGGAGAAAGCCAGGCAGGCACGCTTCCGACCTGCCCTCTTTCCTGCATTAGTACAGACTTTGTGCGACACGCAGTTCACACAGTGGTGTTACATTGTCTCCTGTGTTGAGATCCTGCAGGGCTTTCCTGAGGCCTTCATTAGATATGGTTATGGCTATAGTTTCCTTTATTTGATATACCGCAAAATGCAACACAAATCTTCTTGACCTACCGGCGGAAATAACATGGATGAACCAGAGCCCTCGCAACAGGACCTTCTCCTCCTATGCATCAGACCTATGGAATGAACTCCCAGGGTGACCTCAGGGAAACCCATGAACTAATAAAATTCCGCTAAGATCTCAAAACACTACTATTCAAATAACACAAACATTTAAGCAGTGGCCCCCCAGGCAACAGCAAAACCTATGGACACATATGCTACAAATGACCACTCTCATACAACCCTTCCTGCACCCTACCCCCTATTCCCCCTGTATATAAATTCTGATTTTTAATACATTAAAAACTAAAGACTATAGTTCTCATTTGTAGTAATACTGTTAAGTATTTAAAAGTTCTATGTAAGCCTGTTAAGTTCTTGTTCCCTGTAAACCGCCTTGATTCCTGGATAAGGTTGTGTATAAAAGAAAACAAAACAGATAGATAAATAAATAAATAAAATGAAACACAGTCTATGCGGTTTACAAAATTAAAAATATAAATATAAATAAAGAAAAGAACTCCAATAAATAAAAGGAAAGTAGTAAGGATAAAATATAAAACATATAAAACAATAAAAGATTACAATACATGAGGGAAAAGGGGATGCAATCAAAAAAAGGGAGGGAGGGAGGGAGGGAGGGAAAGAAAGAAGGGAAAAAGGAAAAGGGAGGATAAAGAAGGGTCTGCCAGGTACCCTAACCTACTAAGGAAACAGCTACCTAGAAGGAGGATGGCAAGCTAAAAGCAGTCTCGAAAAGAAAAGTTTTGAGGAGTTTCTTAAAGCATTTAAAATTAGGCGCAGTGCGAACCTGAGTGGGCAGGCAGCTCCAAAGCAGCGAAGTGGCCGTGAAAAAAGCCAACTTACATGTGGACTCATATTTAATAGACGTGGAGGGGGGATGGGGAAGGTGTAGCTGAAAATTGTGGATGAAGCGGAGAACTCTGGCTGGGGCATGCAGATATACTAAAGAAGAAATATAGTCTGGAGCTGCATCATGAATAATTTGTGGACAAAAGACAGGACTTTAAACTGAACACAGAAAGTAAGAAGCCAATGATGTTGCATAAGTAAAGGCGATACAGGGTCAAAGCAGCGGGCATGGGAAATGGTGTGAACTGCAGAGTTTTGGAGAGTCTGGAGTTGCTTCATTCGATATTGAGGAATGCCCTGGCAGGTAGACAATATTACAATAGTCTAACCTGGGCAACACTGTATGTACCAAGACTGTCATTTATGCAGAAGCAGAAGGATGAATGGCCCGGAACTGTCGCAGAGCCAAAAAGGAAGATTTAACAATGTTTGCAAGCTGGGGCAAAAAAGACAGTTCTCAGTCCAGGAAAATATCCAAATAGCGTAATGGGAAACACAATGGTAACATAATGCCTTCCAAAATGGGGATATGGAAGGGGGAGGGGAAGAACCCAAAAACCAAATCGCAAAGGATTTGGAAAGGTTAAGCTTCAGGGAATTCACCCTCAGCCAAAGAGAGACCGAGGCTGGACAGGAATTAATGGACTTACGATCTGGGGAGATAGACTTGCATTAGATATGGGAAAGTTACACTGAAATCCTGCAGGAACTCTCAGATCTGCATTGATTGGGGGCTTCCATGGCATCCAGTGCTGTGAGGTGCAACAGCAGTCCTACAGATCTGCCATAACACACAGGCCCGTTCTTTGTCCCTTCCCTCTCTGCAGTTCTCCTTGTTCCCTGGTGAACTCCTATGTCACCATCCTACTCAACAAGTAAACACACGATGTCTTCACCCTGGAGTGCTCCATGCTTCAAAACACAGCTCAAGCAGGCCAGGCAGACCTCATCTGTGTTTGCAAACCTTCAACGGGTTTTAATTAAGTTTTAATCTGTAAAGCCCACATCAAAGCAGCAAACACAGCAGCAGTGTAAGGAAACGTAGAGCTAACCAGCAGCCATGCTGACAATCAGCCAAATGACAGTTAAGATTGAGACGTTCCCTCCCCCCCCTCTCCTCTTTGGGCCCTTCTGTCCTGTCTATAGTACTGTGGGCATGCTGGGATGTAGCCCAAAAAGGGTGAGAAATGTGCTTTTCTTTTTGGGATCCGAATGGTACTTCCATGTGACTTTGTCGAGTCACTCTTGCAGATGGGATGCTGGGCTAATGGACCAGTGTCATGACCCAACATGGCACCTCTAATGTTCTTATGTCAAGCCATGAGCAGCAGAGTGACACAAGATGCCCAGAGCTATTCTCGAACCCATATGACCACTCTTCTGAGGGAGGGTCTTAATCCGCTACCACCACATTGCACCTCAAAGGTACAGAAAGAGATTTTCAACGGGAAAAAAAGTTCCCAGATTTGTTTTTAAAGACAGGCTGATCAGCTCTAGTTTCACCCAATAGCAGAATTCATTGATGCAATTTCCCTACCCTAATGTAATAGTGGGCTCCTCAGCTACAGTGCCCCTTAGCATTCTGCAGCCTGGTTTGTATGTGAAGCTTTAAGTCCTTATGAAGGACTAGTGAAGGGGCTAGAACATGGCTTTGTGTTTTTATTATTTATTATATTCTCTTATATACCGCGCTATTCTGCATCAGTGTGGTTTACATTGAACAAACTGAAATTACATTGAACAGGGCATTATAACTTGGAGATAACTATTTTACAGGGAACATGGGCTATGGACGGTTAAGTGGCTTGCCCAAGACCACAAGGAGCACCTGTGGAACTAGAAACCCCAGTCCTTCCAGCCCAAGGTTGCTGTCCTCTTGTGGGGTTTGAGCCCCTAACCTTCCAGCCTGAAGTACCTTGCCCCAACCACTAGGCCACTCCTCCACTCCACTTTTTGTTTTTTTATTATGCTCAGTTTCACATTATGGAGATGAAAAGTCACCACCTGTGTTGCTGTGCTCCTAGATGTTTCAGTACTTTCCAGTTTCTAGGTTCTGGATTCCTATCTAAAGGCTCACGGAGGGTTATTCCGAACATCACCTGAGGGGTTTCCCCTGTCTTCTGGGAGGTTTTCTCCAGACACTCTATGTGAGTGAGCTAAAAACTCTTGTGATATTCAGATGGACAAAAGAGATGTTTCCTTGTGCTCTGGGTGGTAGGAACTTAAGCCCTTGGGTTATGGAAGTCCTCTGATTGGACAGAGGAGTTGGGTCACTTTGATGGCATGCTCTCCTCTAGAGAATGTACGGGAAAAGCAGACCTTGGGGCTGACTCAAAGTACAAGTGGATATGGTAATTTCCCCTGCAGGTGTGGACCAAAACAGACACTTCTGGAGCTGCTATCACTGCTTTCTGTCCGAGTTACTTTTCATAGGTCTCGACCCCTCAGTCTTCAGACATTTCTGGTACTTTCTCTGCATAAAACACTATAGTCAGTGACATGAAAGAAGCTGTTCTACCATAGAAGGGTCTAGTCAGCCCTACAAAGTAAAGATTTTACTTTGGCTCCTCCTCTATACCAATGTTTCTCAAGCTGATCCTGGAGTACCCCCTACCCAATCTGGTTTTCAGGATATCCACACTGAATATGCATGAGAGAGATTTGCATGCAGTGCCCTCTCATTATGGATATCCTAGAACCCAGACTGGGTAGGGGGTACTTCATGACCAGCTTCAGAAACTCTGCTCTATACCATCTGCCAAACAATGACCCAGTAACCCAGACAGAGATTGGAACCCACCTACCACCCAACAAGGGGTTACAAGAAGAGAACAACAAGAGTATGAAGCCAGAAGGGGAAGAGTAGAACTGAAACAAATGGAACCAACTGGCAACTCCTATACCCCTACCCAATCCTAAAGAAGAGAACCATTTGCAGCTCTCAGCCTAATTCCTATAGCCAGATGCCAGAGGTACCTTGCAATCTTGAGCAACGGAACATGCAATTTCATCATGCTGAAGACTGAGACTTCCCCTCTCTGCAGTCACCACACTAGATGAAAGGGAGATTTTCTGAGCATGTCCCTTGAGTTCCTCTTACTATCCTCCTTCCAGCTTTTTTTTGGGGGGGGAAGGGGGGATTTTTTTTCTTTCCTTGTCATAAGCCATCCAGCTTGATGTTTTTTGTCTCTCCTCTCAGGCCCGGCTGTAGGTCTAGGCCACCAAATTTTGAAGGTATCAAATACCCAGGCAAAGGAGAAGACTGTTCCCACTTGCTTTGGGGCCCTGTCATGTGCTGCTTCAAAGAGGTGCCTTCCTCTGGTTCTTTTCTGGCTCTCCAGTCTTTGGGATCCCCCTCAACCCCCGCTCTCGAGAATCTGCTGTCTGGTCTTGCCTATGGTGTGCCAAAATCTTAAATTCATCCCTGTCTCCTCAGCTCTGCCTCCCTGATCACTAGAATTACTTGGAAGTAGGAGGGTGCTCAGCAAAGACATTGAACAGAACTGACCCCAGTACTGAACCCCGAGACACTCAACTCAACAACTTTCCTTTGTCAGAGGATGTAAGACTCATGGGGGTGAACTCAGAAGCAACAACGAGAATTATTTTTGTACAGAAATGTTACCAGAAACCCCCTCGGAGCTGGTGACGGAGGTCTGGGATAAGCTCAGATGATTTTAGTTGCAATAAATGTGAAGAGACAACAGAAGCATGACCCAGGGACATGAGGAGAGCTGGATCGATACCAACAGGCTGTAACTCCCCAGAGATCAGCCAGGTTCATCCAGCAGGTTGGGTGGCAGCACATCTTCTAGAATAGCCTAGGCAATAACCTAGGGTAGCAGCTTCTGCCGGATGGCAAAGAGCTGCCGCCGTCGACGCAAACGATAAATCCCGACAGCCACGCAAGTTCAAAAGAGCCATCAAGCATACTATTACTCCCAGGGAGGGCGGTCGTTTCCAAGTAGCTCCTTTACCAGGGTAGATGGCTCTTTTGGAAATTACTCTCATTAGAGGCTGCGTCATAAAGCCGAGGTCAGTTACCAAGAGATATACTGTACCGGAGCGGCCTGTAGTATCTATTTCTTTTAACGTGTACTTAATACATCATTAAAAAGTCTTTCTAGCTTGGGCCTAGGCTGTTAATATTAACAGATGAGTGTAATATAAAAGCCCATACTGCGTCCTGTGGATGGTGCGGGCGTGGGGGGAGGGGGCGCCACTGCGCTAATTGCGATGCATTTAATTGTTTTAGCATGATTGATGACAATGACATTGGGTTGGAGGGGGAAGCGGTGTCTCTTGCTGTGTGTTTGGATTATACTTAAATCAGTTTGGGCTTGTTGGCTCAGAGCTGCCTTTTGCCTGTTCCCGTTTCCAGGGGAGAGGGAGGCAGTGTGAGTGAGGAAAGAGGGGCTGGAAGCCACAGCATTAGCACTAGGTCACGGCTGTAGCCTTGAACATTGTTCTCCCAGCACAAAAAGCAACCGACTTGGACACAGGAGGCCATTCTTTCACGGAAGGAAGGCTACCAATGGTCCCCTTGTGCTTCTGTCCCCCTTCATCCTTTTTTTCCCTGTTATCTGGCTGAAGTAGCTGCCTCTTATCAGTGATCCTATATTGTTCCTGCCAGACAAGCGAGATAAATCACATTCTTTGGCAACCTTGGCAACCTCAGTCCAAAACAGAGCATGCATAAATGTCCATGGCCAACAGGAAGACCAGACCGAAGTGTCATTGGTGGCCTATGCTTCAGCCCAGCTTCAGTCAAGCATGGTGGTCTTAAATATTAGCGGTTCATACGGAAATGTTAGCTCGACTAGAAGTATCTCTATTGGAGAAAAACTGATCAGTACTTTAATAAGATTTTATTTCCCATATAATTCTATCAATCAGAGTACATTGAAGACAGATAAGAGGATTTCAACATTTGTGTCCCATAAAACTTAGAAATTGCTAAGACTGAACAGACGGAGCTTAAAGGACAGATGTACTAAAAAGGTTTCCCATTTTGTGTCTGTGGGAAAAATGCTTAGAATACAGAGTCTTAACTGAGTAATTTTTTAGATCCTGCCAGGGGCTTGCAGGTCCCAGGGATACTCTGTGATTTGGAAATCAGAGAAAGAATCAAACTTGATGTGTGGGGATTTTAAAAAATCGAAGCCTACAGGTTGACTGGCTCTGCTCTCACCCATCATAGCTGCTTTTTTGTGTGAGAAGGGAGAAGGAAATATTGAGCCCTTTATTTTAACTGGCTTAGTTAGTATAGGACAGAAGAATAGAAGTTTGGTCTCCATCTATAGACCGCCCTGATTATTGCCAGTTGTGACTATGCTGGGATCAAAGCAGGCCATCTTGAGTTAAAGACTTGCCAATGGGTTCAGCTAGGTTGCCATTATCGGCCACCTTGCCCCAAGATATCTCACTACAGCATGTCTCATCTGCATATCCATCCCAGCAGCCTCAGCAGAGGACTCCAGAGGTCACGGCGAGTCAACTAGGCAAGAGCTGCCACAGACCCCGCACTCTGCCCAGCAGCAGAGGACCGAAAGACTCATCTGTATATCCGTCCAGTTTCTCTCATTTACTTCAACAGGTACCAAAACTCCACCAACTGAACAATGGCTGGGAAAAATCATATTGCCAAAGCTATTGCCCCCGTTACATCTTCTGTCTCTGTCCAGACAGACAGCCCAATGCCAATTGAGGGACTAGTTCCATGTGCAAGATGCCTGCAAGCTGAAGCCCTCAAGAAATGAGTGGAGGAACTCAGAGAAGAAGTGGCAAGGCTGAGAAGCATTCAAGACAGCGAGAAGTACATTGATGAGATGCTTCTTGAAGCATCCAAGCTCTCCAACAGAGATGAGATGATATGCTACAGAATGCAGAGGGTTGGACATGAATCACTAGAGTCTGCAAAACTGACAATCCAACTCCACCAGTCCTCGAATTGAAGAACCAGTATGCAGCCCTGGAAGTGGAGGAGGTGAAAGCATCCCAGGGAAGAGAAGAACCAGAGCTCAAGTACACCAAAGTTGCAGAATCAATGACCACAAGGAAGCAAAAGATAGTGGTGGTTGGTAACTCTCTTCTGCGGGGTACTGATTCTGCGGTGTCCAATTGCTGACCAGATGTGATGTCTAGGGAAGTGTGCTGTCTGTCAAGTGCCAAAATCCTAGATATTACGGAGAGTTTGCCAAGACTCATCAAGCCTACTGATTATTATCCAATGTTGCTCATCCATGTTGGCACAAATGATACTGCTAGGTATCCCTCCAAGAGTATCAAGAGTGACTTCATGGCTCTGGGGCAGAGGGTGAAGCAGATAGGTGTGCAGGTGATGCTCTCTTCAATTCTCCCTATTGAGGTTAAAGGCCAAGGCAGAGAAGCTCAAATCCTGGAGATGAATGCATGGCTGCGTGGAATGTGTCATCGAAAGCAGGTTGATTTACTGGACCATGAGATGATTTTCCAAGGGCTAAAGAGCAGAGATGACATCCAACTATTCAAGAAAGGTCAAAGTATCTTATGCAGCAAACTGGCTAACCTATTGAAGAGGGCTTTAACCTCTTAACTGGGGAAATAGAATGTAGCCTGTCAACCGCTGTCTGGGGAGTTTAGACATGCTGCCCTGCAGTGATTGCTGATCAAGCCTGTCCCCTGATCACCACCAGCATCCTTGATAGCTCAGGACAGTGTACCAGGTCTGCAGTGATGTCTATCAAACAGTGGCAACCCTTCCGCCAAAACTGGAGCAGCTCAACTGTGTCTGTTGTCGCTGAGCTGCTACTGTTCTGGCAGAAAGCTACATTGCCGGTGGATCTTCCCGCCTGAAGAGTAGCAACTCATCCACATGTAGACACAGCTGAGCTATTCCAGTGTTGGCAGGAGGGTTGCCACTGTTTAACAGACACCACCGCAGACCTGGTAGGCTGCCCTGAGCGATTGCTGATGCTGGCTCTGATCGGGGGACAGGCTTGATTAGCGATCGCTGCAGGACAGTAAACAGAAGGCAAGTTAACTCGGTTTCCCCATTTGATAAATAGCAAAGGGAGGATGAGTTAACTCATCTTCTCCAGTTAAGAGGTTAAACTGGATTCATTGAGGATGGGTGAAGAAAGCCCTCAGGTAAGTAAAATATTAAATGCCTCTGTAGAAATGGATAAAAGGGGCAACATCTGGAAAATGGTGTGCATACATGCTCATAGTATTTGAAATAAGATCCCAGATGTTGAGGCTTTAATAGAAGAGGCTGACTTGGATTTAGTGGCAGTTACAGAGACATGGTTCATAGACAACCATGACTGGGATGTTATTATACTGGGTTATATTTTTTTCAGGAAGGACAGGATAGGAAAAATGGAGGAGTGGCACTATATGTAAAAAAATAATATTAAAGCTATAGAATTACAGGGCTTAAAAGGGAACGAGGAGGCACTGTGGGTTAAACTAGAAAGAGGGAACAGGAAATCCATTTGCATTGGCATGATATACAGATCCCTCACAGGGAGAAGAAATGGAGAGAGATTTAATAGAAGACATACACAGTATTGCCATGAAAAGAGAAGTGCTACTGATTTCAATTTGCTGGATGTTGATTAGCACATCCCTGCTGTGGTGTCATCTAGAAGTAAGGAGATCCTGGATTCTCTACAGGGAGAGCTATTCAGGCAACTGGTAACTGAGCCCACACGTGAAGGGGCTATACTGGACTTGGTGCTTACTAATGGGAAAGTGTTTCTGATATTATAATCCAGTGTTCACAAGATAGTGTAGTTCAGTATTAGGACTAGGGCTGATAAAGTCCATTCAAGAGCGAGGGTCTTAGACTTTAGGAAAACTAACTTTGCTAAAATGGGACAATGCCTCAAGGAGTTGTTAACAGGATGGGAAGAGCTGGGGTATGTAAAAAAGCAATGGGCAAAACGGAAAAGGGATATTTTAAAGGCAACAAATAGTTTTGTTAGAAAGTAAATAAATGTAAAAGGAAAAAGAGGCCACTATGGTTCTCAAGAGAAATAGCTGAAAATATGAAGAAAAAGAGGGTGGTCTTCATAAAATTCAAGAGATCATTAAAGAAGAAGAGAAGCTAGGAAAGTAGTCAGGAAAGCAAAGATATGAAAATAAGAAGAAATAGCCAATGCAATAAAATAGGGGGTTAAGACATTTTTCAGAGGTTAGCAAGAGTAAGACCTGTAAAAGTGGTATTGTCAGACTCAAGAGTGAAGGGGAGGGATATGTAGAAACTGAAGAGGATAAAGCAGAATTGCTTAACAAATATTTTTGTTCTGTTTTCACAAATGAAGGACCAGAAGACACCCACAAATAGGAACAAAAATGAAAGGGATCTTGAACAATTTTCAGAAATCTGTGTTTGTGAGGACTTGGGTAAACTAAAAGTAGACAAAGCGATGGGGCAGGATGGGATACATCCCAGAATATTGAAGGAACTTGGGGAAATTCTAGCGACTCCACTGTCTGACATTTTCAGTGCTTCTTTAGAGTCAGGAGTGGCACAAGAGGACTGGAGAAAGGCACATGTGGCCCCTTTACACAAAATCAGAAATAAGGATGAGGTTGAGAACTACAGGTTGGATAGCTTGACCTCTGTGGTAAGTAAATTAATGGAAACGCTGCTAAAACAGAGGATAGTGAGGTTTCTGGAGTCCAATGAATTGCAGGATCCGAGGCAGCATGGGTTTACTAGAGGCAGATCTTGTCAGACAAATCTGATTGATTTCTTTGACTGGGTGACCATGGAACTGGACTGAGGAAGAACCCTAGATGTGATGTACTTAGATTTCAGTAAAGCCTTTGACACCATTCTGCACAGGCAACTTATAAATAAAGTGAGCTTCCGAAAGTGACTGACTGGATTAGAAATTGGTTGAGTGGGAGGCAGCAAAGGTTACAGGTAAGTGGACTCACTCTGAGGAGAAGGATATTATCAATTTATTATGTATTTATTTATTTATTTATTTAACATTTCTTCTATACCGCGCTATTAAAATCAGTGCGGTGTACAATGAACAAAACATACTGCAATGCATACAAGCAACATTGAGTTTACAAAGAACAGGGAAAGATAATACATGGGATAACCGGGAAAACTATGTACAGTTAACTTTATACTATATATATACTTTAATTATATACAATATTCTATACTCGATTGGAAATTGGGCGTGAATTCCTGTGGGTGGAGCAGGTAAATGGTTATCTTGTTTATCTTGTGGGCTATCGTGTAGTCTAACCATTTCAATGGTGTGTCACAGGGATCTATCCTTGGTCCGATTATTTTTAACATTTTTGTTAGTGTTATTGCAGAAGGGCTGTCAGATAAGGTTTAGCTCTTTGCGGATGATACCAAAATCTGCAATAGAAACCCAGGAAAGAGTAGATAACATGAGGAGAGATCTAGCAAAGCTTGAAGAATGGTCAAGAATTTTGCAGCTGAGATTTTACATGCATTTGGGCTGCAAAACTCCGAGGGAACAGTACAGTATAAGAGGTGAAGTACTTTTGTCTTTGAAAGAAGAGCGTGACCTGGACGTGATTGTTTCTGATGATCTCAAAGTGGCTAAACAGAAAAGGCAACAGTGAAAGCCAGAAGGATGCTTGGGTGCATAGGGAGAGGAATGGCCAGCAGGAAGAAGGAAGTGATAGTGCCTCTGTATAAGTCTTTGGTGAGACTTCATTTGGAGTATTGCAATTCTGAAGACCGCACCTTCAAAAGGATATAAACAAGATGGAGTCTGTGCAGAGGGTGGCTACCAAAATGATCAGTGGTCTTCGTCATAAGGCATATGGGAATAGACTTAAAGATCTCAATATGTTTACTTTAGAGAAAAGATGAGATAGAGGAGATATGATAGAGACGTTTAAAGACCTCCATGGCATAAATGCACAGGAGGAGAGCCTCTGTCAATTGCAAGAAAGCTCAGCAACAAGGGGCATAGGATGAAGGTGAAAGGGTTTATTCTCAGGAGTAATATGCAGAAATATTTCTTTATGGAAAGAGTGGTAGATGCATGGAATAGTCTCCCAGTGGAGGTAGTAGAGACAAGGACAGTATCTGAATTCAAGAAAGCATGAGACAAACACAGAAGATCTCTAAAGGAAAAAAATGGACTACAGTAGTTGACATAGAAGAGCAGACTAGATAGGCCATGTGGTCTTTTTCTGCCATCGTGTTTCTATGCTCCTATAACTCATATCATGCACTGTGGAACTTTCTGATGAACAGGGAAAGGGTCTTGCAATCTGTTTGATGGTTCAACAGAAGAATACGATACAGGTTAATAGAACCAGAGAAGTCTGACTCAGTGGCTTCTAACTAATGCATCACATGTTGACTTAGGTCAATTGATCATCTGGGCACAACTATGGGAATATAGCTTTCCAATTTCATTGCATTCCTTCATTTTAGGAAGGTTGCTGGTGAATGGTGATTCCAACTCATTGAAGTTGACCAACCCAGAGATAACTGGTAGACTGGATGGGCCAGTTGGTCTCTATCTGCTATCATTTGCCAGACTGTGTTGTTTCTTTCTGTTCCTTATTGAGTAGAAGTGCATTTGAGAATGGTACAAATGACCATTGTGCTTGTGTTGGTTTCAGAAGTAGGATCCTGGGTTTATGAACACCGACCGTCAGTGAGGAAAGACTCACAATATGAAAGTTAGCCTGTATAAATGGTGTCCCACTTGGAACCATACACTTACAGACTCTAACACATTTCTTTTAAGGAAGGCTCCATGCCAAGGTTCCTTCTCATAGTTCAGAACGGGGAACCTCTGTGTTCTAATCTGGCTTCCTAAATCCTTTCTCAGGTACAGCATGAAGATAAACACCAGCTTTTTGATAAACCCAATGTCTTTAAAGATTCATTCATGGAGATACTGTACTCCAATGGTTCAAGTCCTATCTAACCAACCGACAGCAACTGATCCGCACCAGCACCTCAACTTCGCCCCCCCTACCGGCAACATCAAGGAGTACCTCAAGGATCCACATTATCAGCCATGCTCTTCAATATCTACCTCCGTCCACTCTGCTCAGTCATACGCACCCACAACATCAACTTCCACATATACGCAGACGACATAATGCTCTACGCACCAATTACAACCACAAACCCAGCAAATGACCAGCTATCAGCCTGCTTCACTAACGTATCCAACTGGCTACAAGAGAACAACCTATCCATTAACATTAAAAAAACCGAAGCTCTTATAGTAACAACGGACCCAGACTTCAAGCCACCTACCCACCTCAGCATGGGAACCACGCAAATTCTAGTACAGCCACAAATAAGATATCTAGGCATTATCATTGACCAAGCTCTAACCCTTAAGCATCAAATCAACAAGACCACTGGAACTATATTCCACAAAGCTAAAACTGTACAACGTCTCCGACCCCTCCTCGAACCTCAGGACTTCAGGACAGTAATGCAGGCTGTGACACTCCCACATCTGGACTTCTGTAACATAATCTACCATGGACTACCCGCCACACAAACCAACCCCCTCCGAACTGCCTTAAATACTACGGCAAGGATTATTCAGAATGCGAAAAAACGGGACCACATCACTCCAATCCTAAGAGACCTACACATTCTTCCCATCGAAGCAAGAATCAAGTACAAAGCCATCCTACTCACCCACAAAACCATCCACCTAACACAGAACACCCCGCTTCACACCTACTGCCTCACCCGATCCACGGCAGAACAACCAGGCAATCCTCCAATAACTCCATCACCGTCCCCCACAAAAGAACCAAGTCCACACAACAGACCTGCAACAGAGCCTTTGAACTTTATGCTCCATCCCTCTGGAACTCTCTGCCGAACCACATCAGAAACAACGGTGATCTCACATCTTTCAAAAAACAGCTGAAAACGGTCCTATTCCGTGAACATCTCTGAACAGAAACACCACCCCCTCTTCAAGAACCCATGATTAGAAACTGTAGGATTGTAAATGTCTATGTCCATCCCAAATCATTAATGTTGCCCCATGGTGATGGCCCCACCCTATAACCATTGATTCCCCCCCCCCTGTTATGTGTTACACCGCTTTGACCCGGTGAAAAGCGGGATATAAATACAGTTAAATAAATAAATAAAATAAATAAATAAATGAAGAGATAACTGAAGTTTGGTCAAGATGCTGACTGGTGAATGGAATGGATCTGGACTTAGATTTGATGGAAATCACAGAGCACAGATTGCACCTAATTGAAATATTTCCTGAGCCACGACATGGGAAATCGAAAGAGTGGGAAACTCAGCTGGTTTTGGGAAAAACAAAGGGGTTGTTATTCAAAGCGATTAACATGGTTAGTTGATCTGCTAGCGGGTTATTGAAAGAAGTCATTGTGGAGTGTGTATTTTGGACGGCGAAGCTCCTGAAGAAGCCGATTATGGCGAAACAAAAGCTTTTGTAGAGCATAAGTCGCTTGGGCAGAAGTTGCTTGCTGACTGCATTTTTGCACTGTTGGAGTGTAGTTTTAAGTCCCGCTGAAAAGTGCTTTTGCATTGGATATGGAAGTGATTTGGCGTCGTTGTTGGCGGAGGAATTGGCCGGCCATCAGTTTCAAGCTATAAGATAAGTTATTGGAAAACTACAGGTGGACATTATTTATTGTGTTATTATAACTTTTGAATTTCATTATTTTGCAGGTTTATCCTGTTGGGCTCGGCTGCGTTCAGCCGCTTCTAGTTAGGCTGTGTTCAGCCGTAATAAGACGCTATTTTACAATGTTTGTGAGTGACGGCGTGGGTGAGAATGTATGGTGAATGACTGTGAATTTATTGAACTGGGTTTGGATGAGACTTATCCTATTGGTAAGTAAGTGGTTAGTGAAGATTGGTAGTTGGAATATTTAGTAGTGTTGGGTATAGGAAGGAGGCATGACCGGTGATGTAAGCGTCTGTCAATACCCTATGGTGGAATACGCCATATGAGGGGTTGGGCCATCTGAGGTCAATATGCCTATGGTTGATAATTGAAGTATTTGAGTATCGTTTAGACAGTGTTTGCACTTTAGGTGGTTTTGAGAGTTTTTGTGTTTGGGTTTGTAGTTGATCTGCTAACCATGTTAATCGCAGAAACCAGGATATTCCGCAGCACTAATCCGTTAGTCCCTGAGTGTCACTGCGAAATGCCAGTTAGCCTCCGGGCACTCCATGAGCGGGGCAGAGGCGGCATGGGGATAATGGTGAGCCGCAGTGTTCAGTTGCTAGCTGGTTATCCACCGGCAGTGAATGTTGGGCATTTTTAAGACAGGCCTAACTTCCATCGCCATAGCTAACTGGGTAGCGACTGAATATCGCCATGGCTTGGTGAGCCGCAGCGCTATCCGGCCAACTTGGATATGGCCCTGGCACTGAAGAGCTGAGTTGAAAATTCAGCAGCCATAGCTAGCTGCTTTACAAGAGCTAGCCACTCCACGGCACATCCTCCCCAGAAACTTTAGCTGAATACTTGATGGTTGAAAAGACAGAAATCGCACTTTCAGGTCAAGTGCAGTGGTGGAGTTCAGGGTGCATGGGAGAGACACAGTGGATCCCTTTATAGCAACAGGATAAAATCAAAATAAACTTAACTATCTCTTATATCCCACAAATAGGGTTGACCTGCACGAGTGGTGGGACACCCCTAAACACAGACATGGGGAGGTGTGACCTGCACGGAGCGGCAGGTGCACCTACAATTGCCACCTTGCTGGGCAGACTAAATGGACCATACTGGTCTTTATCTGCCGTCATATACTATGTTACTGTGTTACTTAAGCCACTTAACCCTCCATTGCCTCAGATACAAAAACTTGTTAGCCCTTCAGGGACAAGGGAAATATATACACTGCTTTGACTTCTAGAAAAGCAGTATGTAAACCTAGCTAAATAACTAAATAAAAATAATAAAATGTGGGCAACCTCTGCTTTGCACCATTTATCCTATTTGAAGAAGGGTTCAGTGTGGCCTTGATCATTCATGCATGACCCCCCCTCCTGAGGCCAATGAAAGGTGGGGTAGTCCATGGGGTCCACTTCTTCCCCGCACCAGCAAGGCTGAAAGACTCCAGGTGATGAGGAAAAGACCTATAAGGGCAAAGGGGGTAAACCCCAGAAGATTCATTTCTGTTCCTCTTCTCCTGGAAAAGCAGTTTCATTCTTTTCTTGGTTCATCACTTCCAAGGGCCTTGTGAGGGTGGTTTGTTGCCGTTGCTGCCGCCCCTCTCTGCTCTGACTCTCAGGACAACTGCTTTTGTGTTTCTCGCCTTCTGACCTTCAGAAAGCCAATGGGTGGAATGCAGATCTAACCGTGTGCTGCGTGGGCTGTGGGCAAATCTGGCCACTCCCCGTAGTCTTCTTCGGGACGCTGGGCCCCTCTGCAAGGGCGTTTCTAACTCTCCCAGAAACCATTCCCTCCCTTACCAGGGGTAAGCAGCCCTCACTTTTCTGGTTCTGAACCTGCATCCCCCACCCTGGAGCACGATATTCCTCATGACTGACATGGACAGGGTCAAGATCCACCATTCGATTGTTTAATTGAAAAGAGTCTTCTTGGCTCTTGCAAAATTTATTTTCCAGAAGTTACCAGATACGCTTCAGTTGTTTGAAGTCTGTTATTTCATTGTTCTCTTGTTTCCTCAAGATAAACGAACAACCTTTGTTCTGAGCTGATGATTTTCTGGACTCCATGGACCCTTCAAACAGCCTTTTAAAGTTCATTTCCAAGAGTCAGTTTACACACCTCCTTGACATCTTCCAGTGGTACATCACTTCCTCTGCTCTACAGCTCACCCATCCTTCTGATTTGGCTTCTATGAGCCCCTTGGGACAGGACTTTGCTACCTTTTTGCTGCTGTTTGCTGTGTCCTCTCCTTGCCACAAGATGTGGGACAAGTTATAGGTCTTGTCATACACAGATGTAACTCTTCTGTAATCAATAATGTGTACAGGCCCGGGTGGATCCTGCATGAATCTTTCGGCATCAGATGTCAGCATGGTTGACTCTCTCTAGGGTACCTCGCTTAGGCATTCCTGACTAAATGTTCTTCATGATAGAACAGCCTGACTGTTGTGCAGTACAGCAGGCTGGATTGCGCTCTCTTCTGAATGTGTTTAGTAGGAACCTTTCCATTGCCTTTCACTGCTGATCTCAGATTTAAATAGCTCAACATCTGAGATCCAGACAACTCACAGATCCCAGAATGTCTGCAAGTGGAAAGCACTTGAACTCCTGGGGCTCATCTGTCTCTATCTCAAAATTCACCTTGGGGAGAGTTTGAAGAAAATGCAGCCACCACTGTTTGTCCAAGATTAGGGAAATTGCGTTTTGGATCTCAGTAATATAAATTGTTTTCAACAATCTTGGACAACGGAGTGTGTGAAATTCAGATTGTGTCTGAGGATACAGAGAAAGGGAGAGAAAGGCTTATTTATGCCATTGTATCTCCTAATCAATTTGCAATGCTGGAGCCAAACAGAGACTAGGTAGGACAAGCCCTGAGGAAATGAGAAATTTCAAGTTACACTAATTTCAAGTTACACTAGGGAGGTTGCTATGGCCATTGGAAGAATCAACTGACTTCCAGGTAAATGTCAGGAAATGCCCTGAAACAAGGAGGTAATAAACCCTGGAAGGGGAGGAAGGACAAGGAAGGACACCTATCACTGGCGGGACAACCCCTTGCTGGCATTAGAGCAGCGCAGAAGGGTTCAACCTTGGGAGAGGGAATACAGGAGGGAAGGATTTCCCCTGCCAGCCCTTAGCCAGCAATTCAAGCAGTTGTATCAGGGTGCGAGGTAGAGATATGAGGGTGGGAGAGATTGCACTCTGCATCTCTTAAGTATTAAAATTATCTGTGGTACCAAAAGATTGGATAGTGGCCAATGTTGGAGTGGAGGAGTGGCCTAGTGGTTGGGGCAAGGTACTTCAGGCCAGAAGGTTGGGGGTTCAAATCCCACTAGAGGACAGCAACCTTGGGCCGGAAGGACTGGGGTTTCTAGTCCTACAGGTGCTCCTTGTGGTCTTGGGCAAGCCACTCAACCCTCCATAGCCCATGTTCCCTGTAAAATAGTTATCTCCAAGTTATAATACCCTGTTCAATGTAATTTCAGTTTGTTCAATGTAAACCGCATTGATGCAGAATAGCACGGTATATAAGAGAATGTAAATATATAAATAAAATGTAATGTCAATTTTTAAAAAGGGTTCCAGGGGTGATTCAGGAAACTACAGACTAGTGAGCCTGACATCAGTACCAGGCAAAATGGTAGAAACCGCACTGAAGCAGAATAGCGCGGTATATAAGAGAATGTAAATAAATAAATAAATAAATAAATAAAAAAAACAAAATTGCTGAGCATTTAGATAGTCATGATTTAATGGCAGAAACCCAACATGGATTTAGCCAAGAAAAGTCTTGTCTCACCAATCTCTTATATTTTTTGAAGGTGTGAATAAATAGGTAGATAAAGGTGAACCAGTTGATATACAGGCGCATTCCAACCCAGACGTACAGCCCCTCTGTACATCTGGTTTGAACCAGACGTATAGAGGGGGGTCGCGATTCTGATCCCACAGGGCACCTCTAGCCCCGCGGGACCACAATCGCGAACAGCCCTGTACATGCAGGCTGGGATTGCGAATCAGCCTGGCCTGCATGTACAGGGAAAGTCCGACTAACTCAATCAGAGCTTTACAATGGAGCCGTGGCACCACTGGCTGAACAAAGGCTTTCCCTGCAGCCCAACCCCCAATCTGGCCTCCTAAGGCCAGGGTCAGGCTGCAGGGAATGTCCTTGGGACCCCCTGCCCCATCCACGCTCTGGGCCCGCTGAAAAAAAGACGTCCAGGAAAGTTATTGCACCTCAGAGGTGGAATAACTTCCCCATACAAGTCACCGGCCCTGGACGTACAGGGCCAACATTAGAATCGGCCCTGTACATCCAGGGCCGGCGACTGCCCACCGCTCACCCTAACTCCGCCCCATCTAACTTCCCCATACAACCGGCGGGGAGGGCACAAATAGGGGATGTCCATCCCCGCTATTCATCTTTATCTTTATTTAACACTTTATATACCGCCCTTGTCGGAACATGAGAGCGCTTTACAAATAAAAAATATGCTAGCGCCGTAGGAAGAAAGGAACTCCATTATAAAATAAAAGGAAAGATTGACCAGTAGGGTCACTTAGAAGCAGACAGAGAAGCAATAACTAAACAGAACTACTGGAAGGGAGGTCAAAAGCCTGTTAGAACAAATATGTTTTCAATAAGCTTTTGAAATTTTGATATGAGGATTCCAACTGGAGGGAAGATGGCAAGGCGTTCCAGAGTGAAGGTCCGAGAAAAAAGAATGCAGCGTGACAGAATCAGACCTATGGTGTATCTTGATTTTCAGAAAGCCTTTGACAAAGTTCCTCATGAAAGACTCTTGGATAAATTAAAAAAACCATTGTATAGGAGGCAATATACTATTGTGGATTAGGAACTGGTTGAAAGATAGAAAGCAGAGAGTAGGGCTAAATAGCCAATTTTCCCAATGGAGAATGGTGAATAGCGGAGTATGCCAGGGATCTGTGTTGGACCTGCTGTTTTTTAACATATTTATAGATGACCTAGAAATGGGAATAATGAGCGAATGGATCAAATTTGCAGATGACACCAAATTATTCAAAATTGTTAAACAGAAGAAGATTATACAAAATTGCAAGAGGACCTTGATAAATTGGAAGACTGGACGTCCAAATAGCAGATGAAATTTAATGTGGACAAGTGCAAGTTATGAACCTAGGGAAGAACAACACAAACTACAGTTCCACATTAGGAACCACCACCCAGGAAAAGGATTTAGGTGTCATTGTGGATACCATGTTAAAACCCTCTGCTTAGTATGCAGAGGTGGCCAAGAAAGCTAATAGAATGCTAAGAATCATAAGGAAAGGAATGGAAAATAAAACAAAGGATATTATAATGCCTCTGTATTGTTCCATGATACGATTGCACCTTGAGTATTGTGTGCAATTCTGGTCGCCGTATCTTAAAAAGGATCTGGCAGAATTAGAAAGGTACAGAGAAAAGCTACAAAATTGGTAAAGGGAATGGAAGGATACTCCTATGAGGAAAGGCTTACAGGGTTGGGGTTCTTCAACTTGGAAAAGAGATGGCTGAGGGGAAATATGATAGAGGTCTATAATTAATAAATGAAGTAAAACGGGTAAACATAGATCAGTTGTTTACGCCATCAAAAAGTAGAAAGACTAGAGGACACTCAATGAAGCTACAATGCAACCCATTTAAGACTAATAAGAGAAAATATTTTTTTACTCAATGTGTAATCCAACTCTGGAATTCATTATCAGAGGATGTAGTAAAAGCTGTTAGTGTAGCCAGGTTTAAAATAGGTTTGGACAAGTTTCTGGAGGAAAAACCTGGTGGGAGGGATCACATATAGTCATGGTTTTGTGGGGTTTATGCAGATGACATTCAGTAGGTTGTGGGTTTTTGATAAGGGGGAGATGTATTAAGGCAATTGAATGTTTGTTTAGAGGAGGCTGCGGACTGGTTACGGGTGGATCAGCTGGTCTTGAGTGCTGGTAAGTCTGAGCTTCTGCTGTGTGGGGATTTGCAGGAGGCCAGTTTGCAGGACATACCTACGATTGGTGGGGTTCGGTTAGCTTGGAAGAAGGAGATTAGGGATTTGGGGGTCAAGCTGGATGCGGACTTGTCTTTGCAGGTGCAGGTATTACATATGGTGTGAACTGCTTATTGCAAATTGTGGGTGGTGCGACAGCTGTGTCCTTTTTTGGATGCGGAGGCCATACGACTTTTAATACAGGCTCTTGTCAACTCGATTCTAGACTACCGCAACATTTTCTGTACGTGGGGCTGCCAGCATATTGGCTGAGGAAATTGCAGATGGTGCAAAATAATGCTGCCCACCTGCCTTTGAGGTGTGGCAAAAGGGCTTTTGCTTCTAAGGCACTTTTCGCCGGCTTTATTGGTTGCCGATACAGCAACGATGTATATTTAAAGTGCTGGTATTGACATTCAAGATAGTTCAAGGTCAGGGGCCCAGCTATTTGCAAAATGTACTAGCCTGGTATCAGCTAGGCAGGGTGCTGAGATCGCGCCAACAGCAGCTTCTTGATATTTCAGTTTATCGCCAGGCACGACAAAAATATGGAGAGAGCGGGCATTCACAGCGGCTGTACTGACATGCTGGAAGAGACTCCCCGATGAGCTGTGGAAGGAGCCAGAGCGAACTATTTTTAAGAAGGCTCTGAATACCTGCTATGCCCAAGTCCAACCTGGAGAGTTATTAAAGGAACAAAAATGTCTTCAGTTTATATTGGGGGCTGGGGCGGGGCTGATCTGTAATGTACTTTTGTATTTGCCTAGATTTTAAGCTTCTTCACCACCTTGAATTCTTTGACATATGGAGGTATAGAAATATTTTAAAATAAATAAACCATTTTGTATCATCCCTTTGGGGTAGCAAATACTGAATGAACTAAACTAAAACAGATTTGTAGAGCTCAGTGTAGACCGCAGTTTGCCTCTTCCAGCCCTCATTTGGTATAAGCGTCTATGCCCGATTTCCAATTAAGACACCGATCTAAAATATTTTGGCAGGGCAGCAGATTGCGTTACAGCCCCAGTGGGAAAAGATTCCTAGAAGGAGCGCATCTCCTGGGCGTTCAGCAAATCTGCGCCCTCCATAGGGGCCATCTTGGGCCCTCGACACATCATGTCTGCATTGCGGTAATAGTTTAATACATCGCGCCCTTCTATAAATAGAGCACAAATCAGGCTGAAAGGAACAGGCTTCGGAATAAATATCTGCAATGTTTTTACTTCCACGGATTAATCTTTTCTGTCACCTCCCTTTTCTGTTTCCTGTGGATATTAAAAAAGAAATCTAATTAGGATTCAGGGAAATCGGATTATCTCTATATACTAATTAGGTTCTTCCCAAAGGCGCCTGTAATTTCATTCTGCCCCCACTCTTTCCCCTTCGTTCATATAGCTCCAGTTCATCCCATCATTCATCAGCGGGGCCAAAAGGGAATGATCCCATTAACAGCCAGTGGGTCATCCACTGCTGTTCGCTCACCTGCTCTGGCCACGTTTTCTGTGCCCACAGAAACCCCCCCCCCCCCACACACACACACAAAGTAGCTTCTAGCTATAATTTTATTACAGAATATTGGAGGGGGGAGGCTGGAGGGCAAAGGAGGGGGGAAACCGATTATCACTCAATCGGAGACCTCATAAATCACTCCAGCTAGAACTGTTTATGGTCACTTTCTCTTGCCAAGCTGTTAATTAACTCCAGATCTTTCCCTTCCCCCATCCCCAGTTTCTGGTTTCCTGCCAGGGAAAGTGCTTCAGATTCTGTTAAAAGTTCAGAGTGATTTTTCTTCACTTTTTTTTTTTTTAATGGAAGCATGCAGCCCCCTACCCTATCTCACAACCAACGGTGAATCCACCAGTTCAGGGATGGGTGTAGAAAGGATTAGAGGGAGGAGGGGAATCTTATTTGAAATGTATCAATCTCGGTCTTCTACAAGGCTGTATTCTCAAGAAGCTGTAGGCCATGCCAATAGCCTTGGGGGGGAACGTGAAAGGGAAGCGAGACATTTCTAGTTATGCAAGAGACCACCTATCAGCTAGGGGTTAGGAGGTTAAAGGTGGGTGACCAGCTGACTCTGGTTTTAGTTCAGAAAACGATGATCATAAGCATAGTTTGGGGGGGGGGCATACAGGTGGCGCACCCCCAAATGTTGCAGGCACTAAGGCTGAACTGATCCTTTGCCCCCCACCCTCCCAAATTAAGAAGGCAAACTACTCCGATGAGAATGATCCAGCTGTAGTTCTGTCTACTACATGCATGGATGTCTGGTGGCAAACATCTGGAAACCTCTGGGGGGTCAACAGAACAGGGTCAAGAGCCACTGTCTTAAAGATGTGGCAAGCCTGAGTTTAAGTACCTGCATCATATATGACCCAAAGCACTGATTCCCAAGCCTGTCCTCTGAGACACTCAACAGGATGGGTGTTTGAGATATCCACAATGTATATGTAATACACAATTCCAAAAAAAACAACCCAATCACTCAGGGGTATAATTGTTAAACCTCAAAAAAATGAAAAAAATATACCGTCAGCCAAACAAGAGGAATTACAATAACAAAAAAAAAATGTTTTATGAAGAATCATCTCAAAATCAATATATTTTTTTAAAAAACCAAGTCTTCAACACTTTAATCCTCAAAACATTGCAATAACGACATCTTCATCAGCCTTCACACATTCCACAAAAGGAATCTTCTGCACAAGGGTCTTGTTCAGGGGTGTAATTGTTAAACTTCTAAAAAAAAGAAAAAATAAACCCTCTTTTGCCATCTATACCTTCCTATATGTGGGACACTACTCGTTTTCCAACAATCTTGGAGGAGCTTAACATGGGAGTGATTCCCATGAAGCGACTTCTTGTCACTGTAGACGTAGTCTCCTTATAAACCAACAGACCTCAGGACGGTGCATTAAAAATGGTTGAACAGTGGCTGCGCGGTAGAGAGGATCTTTATGATGATTTTGTCGTATTTTTCTTGGAATTATTAACATTGACTCTGAAGGAACGTTCTTTTCAGTTTGAAGACTCTTTATACAAGCAGATTTCTGGTCTCGCTATGGGGGCCACAGTTCTCCCTTGGATGCCGATTTGTATATGACGGCCTGAGAGCAGCAGTGGCTCACTAATTCCCTTTTCCGGAATTCTCTCGCCGTCTGGCATCGTTATATTGATGATGTCTGTGTGATTTGGAATGGGGAAGTAACTGATCTACAGAATTCTGGTGCGTGGCTGGACCTTCAGGATCCTCACATAAAATTTTCAATGCCTTATAATGAGAGTAGTATCCCTTTTCTAGATGGTTGGGTACTTTATACCCAAGGGAAATTTTCTACCACAATGTATAAAAAAAAAAGATACTGATTGCAGTACTTACTGACATTATTCTAGCGGTCACCCTGTTAAGTTAAAGAATAGCCTCCCCTTTTCCCAGTTTGTATGGTGTCGCCGTCATTGTACAGATCTGAAAGATTATCATAAACAGTCTGAAAGCTTGATAGTAGATTTTCAACAATGCAGTTATCCGCGTTCCATTGTGATGAAGGCTTATTGGTGTGCCTCTTATAACAATAGGGATTGAATATTACATCCTGGGGAAGTTTCTTCTTTAAAGCAGAAACAGCAATATATACATTTTATTACAGGTTTCTCTCCCATGAGCTATCAAATTCAAAAAATGTGTTAAAAAGTATATGCCAGTGTTATGAGTGATCCTAGGGATCAGCGAAAGGCGGATGCATTTTGTTTTCTTATGAGGGCAGAATCTTAAAGATCTGATCAGCACTACTTGGATATCGGTATCATATGCACCTGAAATGCTTGTGCTGGGACAGAGACAATGTGGTGTTTGTTCAATGTGTTCTGTGATGTTGGTTATACAGAATTTCTCCTATCATGGCAGGGAAAGTAAGGTTACTTACCTGTAATGGAGGTTCTCCGTGAACAGCAGGATAAGTCAGCCACACCTGATGATGTCATCCGACGGCACCGTGGACAGACTGTTCTTCTATATCTCAGAAAGATAAACCTTTCTGAGCATGTGTCCTGTAAGCCCTACCTCCTGGCCCGCCCCTACTTGACTCAGTCAGTCACAAGCCAAGCCTCCTCGCAGATAGGGGCCCATTCGGCTTTCTGCCCCATCTGTAGGGGAGGAGGGTGGCATTGTGTGGCTGACTTATTCTGCTGTCCACGGAAAACCTCCGTTACAGGTAAGTAACCTTACTTTCTCCATGGACTAGCAGGATGCGTCAGCCACACCTGGTGACTCCCTAGCCAGCCGCTAGGCTTCGTTGTTGCAGACAGATGGGATGGGACAAGGTTGTCGTGAGTTGCAGCAAACTTTATTGCGGCGGTGGATCACACACCCTCAGATAATATAACAGTGTATAACTTAAAAGCAGTAACAGTATGACTTCCAATATATGCTTGCCCATTAACCATGGGGAAGCGCAAGTAACAATAACAACTTACCCGTTAACAATGGGGGCGGAAGTAACAACAACAACAAGGCTGGGAACAGAACCTGAGAACAGTGGTCAACTTTGACACATCCTACAGTCCTTAGAGTCCTTCAAGTGTCAATGTTACCATGCATAACCCTTCAGTTATTGCACTGTGGTGGGCATGGCTGGGTTCTGGGCCATGCTCATTGCACCGGTGCCTTCGTCTAAGACTGCATGCCTAAAGGAGCTGCGTCCCCGGGTGAACTGGTCCAGGCAGTGGTGCTTGCAGAAGATGTGTGCAGACGCCCATGTCGCTGCCTGGCAAATGCTCTGGATGGGTACCGCATGTAGTTTGGCCAGAGTGACCGCCATGGTTCGCAGTTGGTGTGCATGAGCTGGCGATGGGGGGTATGCGCCCACCTGAATGTAGCAAAAGGCGATGCAGGTGGATATCCATTGGGAAAGTGTTCTCTTTGTAATTGGTCGCCCCGGCCTGGTGGGGTCAAAGGAGATGAACAGCTGAGATCCTTTGCATTTCTCCTCTGCCCTTGCCAGGTAGGTGCACAAAACACGCACACAGTCCAGGGTGTGCAGGTGGTGCTCCTCCTCCGAGTGCAGTTCTGGGTAGAAGGTGGTGAGCTCAATGTCTTGGTTGATATGGAAAGGTGACTCTACTTTGGACAAGAATTTGGGGTTCGTGTGTAGTAGGCCATGTTCCCTGTAAGTATTAGCATATGTGTCTCATATCCCCTCGTGTTAAATGTATCCCCCAATTGACCGCTTTGACCCGGTGAAAAGCGGGATATAAATACAGCTAAATAAATAAAATAAATAAATGGTCCAGGTGGAGAACTGTGTAGCGCAGGTGCGCCACCAATGCCTGGAGTAAACTGATCCACCTGGCCGAAGTGATGGCGATGAGGAATATGGTTTTCCATGAGAGGTATTTGAGGGGAGCCTCCTCTAACGGTTCGAAAGGCTCCTTTATAAGCTTTTGCACCATTGGCCAGACGTTGGCTAGGCCTTTCATGAACCATGTGGCGATCGGGTGCGCTGACAGGTGGTGTTTTCAACGTGGTTGTGGAAGACCACGATCGCTGAGAGGTGCACCCTGATGGAGGAGGTTTGTAGCCTTGTCTGGGCAAGTTTCGATACGTAGCATAGGACATCTGGGAGGGGGCAGGATAGCGGATCTAGCCTGCGTCCTCACACCAGGTATTGAAACGTCTCCACTTCAGGTTGTAAGTGCACCGTGTGGAGTCCCTCCAAGCTGTGAGGATGAAGTGTTGCATCTCAGTTGACAGGTTCATGGTGGTAAGTCTTGACCTCTCAATTTCCAGGTAGTCAGAGAGAGGGTAGCTAGGTTGGGGTGCTGTGTTCTCCCTTGGTCCTGGGTGATCAGATCTGGCCAGAGGGGCAGACAGATTGGGGGGCTTCGTGGCCATGTGGTGGAGGAAGAGGAACCACATCTGCCTCGGCCATTGAGGGGCAATGAGGATGATGGTCACCTTGTCTTTTGTATCACCTTGGATATGAGCAGTGTGGGTGGGTATGCATAGAGGAGGTCGTAGTCCCCCCAATGGAGATCAAAGGTTTCTGTCGCTTTGCCCACAGCGGGGAGTCTGGTGCAGAAGGATGGGCATTTGGCATTGGATGAATGGGCGAAAAGGTCCAGTTCTGGGCAGCCCTATTGATGGAAGAGGTTTTCCACCACTTCTGTGTTGAGGGACCACTTGTGTGGTTGGAGCTAACAGCTAAGCTTGTCGGCTAGGATGTTGTCCTTGCCTGGTAGAGAGGCTGCCTGGAGGTGGCAATTCTTGCCGAGTGCCAAGTCCCATGTCCTTAGTGCCTCCCTGCTTGTTGATGTAGAACATGGTGACCTGGTTGTCAGTTTGCATCAGGACTGTCTTGTTGAGGATCCTCTCTGAGAAGGCATGCAGGGCATAACTGATCGCCCTGAGCTCCAGGTGGTTGATGTGGAGGCATTTTTCGGGTTCCAACCATGTGCCCTGTGTGCGGAGGTGTAGAAGGTTTTTTGATTTCTTGTGGTTTGTGGGTTGTGGCTGCTTGCCTCTTCCAGGCAGGGGAGGCATGATGGCGGTCAGTGGTGGAGTTGTCTCCTGATCTGCAGGTGCGGTGTGGTGGGAAGAAAGGAATGGAAACATCAGAACTGGTGCAGCAGCAGGAAACCAAAGTACGGGTGGGAGAGGGGAAGAGGCAGCTCTACCCATTGAAGGACAGAATAAGAGAAATGGATGGACAGACACTGTGTATCTTCACTGCATAATTCAGCAAAACATAACCATGGGATTCTGCTCAGTGGTGTAATAGACTTGTATCTAAGAGGTGACAGAAGATCTTGGGAATACTATGCAAGAGTTTGAGAACATGATATCTGAAGAGAAGGGGTTGGGAGAATGCTAATGCTGGTTGAGAAAGCCAAGTTTGCATAATCAATTTAACATGTGATAGCAGCAATGCAGGCCTCCTTCAGGAATATCGCCACAATGTGGGGGCAAAGGTTATCTTCTCCCTCCCCTTCCCCCATGGAGCAGTTCCCCCATCCTCCTTCAAGTGTCCAGGGATCCTCAGCCACCTTCTCAGGGCCTGCTGGGGTGGGGGAGAGGCAGAACTCATCAAACAAGAGGGCAGGCGAATAAGAGCTCGGGAAAGAATATTTAGAAGGGAAGGCAGGATGTGAATCATCCTGAAAAGTTAATTTGTTCCTTTCCAATACAAAAGTGCTTCCATTGTCCCTCGAACGCAAAAAATAGAATTCGTCATTGCTGATGCCAGACAATGCATTTCTCTCTGCAAGCAGGGGGAGGTTCAATCTGTTTGGGGCCTGGTCTAACAATGCTTGGAGGAGAAAGAAAGGGGCAAGATCGATCCCCTCTAGCCTCAAATGCTTCCTCCTCTTCCTCTCCTCTCTTACCTTCCTTTTCTCCAATCCCGGACCCCATCTTTGGTGATGAGAACAGTGGAAGAAGCGATGTTATAACTGGAAGAAGGGGAGAAACTAAAGTACTAAGAGAAGGAACATGGGAAGCATTGGATGGAACCTTGAATGGGAGAATCCTCTAGAAATGCTCCCAAGGGTTTGCACCAAGGCCTCTAGGAGGAGGGGAAATGAACTAAAAATGATAAATCGTGGCAGGGGCAGCAGAACATCTTTTTGGTTGGAGGGGGCCAAACAAACCAATCAGTTCCCAAGCTCTCTAGTTGCTGATGCTGTGTGCTGCCTATGAACTGGGGGGGGGGGGGGGGGGGGTTCATAACCATACCCATAGTGCAGGGATTTTATTCTCTCCCTCCTCACCATTGGGCAATGTTTATTACATCACAATGGTAGAAACTGTGTGGCAGCAAGGAATGGGAGGGGAAGTCAAAGACAGAAGAGCTTGGAACATGAACTTGCCAAGTTGCGATGCATAGTCGAATCTGTCCCAGCTCTGATCTTTTCTAAGAAAATGAGGGTAAAAACTCAGACTGGCTCACCCGTCCCTTGATGACATAGAACCAGGGCTGGATTTAACATTTTGACACCCATAGGCGCAACCAGACAGCAGGTTTCAGAGATCCCAAAGACTGAAGAACTAGAGGAAGGCCATAGTATCACAGCAGCATGGCACTTAGGCAGAAGACTCCTCTTTGGCCTACGTCATTGGCCTTCTAGGTTTAATCCAGCCCTAGATGGAATTATGTGTTGATGCTTCAGGAGACGGCAGCAAGGAAGAAAAGAAGTTTCTGCTTTTCTAAAGCTAATTGTCACAGCCATTCATTGATACTGTGCATCAGCGGAGGGGGCTGAGAGGAGTGAGAGGGAGGCGATTTGTTCCACTGGGGCCTTTATGGGACAATTTTCATGCTGTCTACGTTGGGACAAAATGTGCCGCAGCCTTTCACTTTGAAACTTGCCAAGGGTGTGCACATGCACAGATATTTTCACCTGCAAGGAAAATACCACATGAATCTGAAAGCACGGTCTACCTATATTATTTTCTGACTTCACCCAAGCACGCCCCTCTCCCACCAGCGCACGCCTCCCAAGTTGCAGTGAAAACACACACACAATGTGGCATGGCACACATGCTCTTGGCAGTATTGAGGGAGGGAAATTTTCAGCCAGCCATGGTCACACATCACAGGCTCGTTATTCACATAAATGGCTTCAAAAATTCTCTTCTTCATGAAATGGGATCCTGGCAACGTGATAAAAGTGAGGCCACGCTGAGCTGAAAATAAAAGATGGACCTACCCTGGACGTTTTATTTCATGAACAGCCATCTACGGTTAGGTTGTTCCGCCAGCCCTGGGCATCCATGCCATTAGGAGGCTGCCCATGGTGGCCCTCTGGCAGACTGAATCCCCAGTACCTAAGGACCTGACAATAAATTGTGTTGGTGTGTATCAGAAGCCCACTTAAACAGACACCATGCAGCAGAATTCCTGGGAACACAAACGCTGCTAAGGGAACATTTCCATCTCACGCTACAGAGAAGCAGTTTAAGTGATGCACTTCTTAGGTTTATACGGTATTTAACCTAGGAAAGGAATGGAGGGATTTTCTTTGAAAGTAACACTGTTAAAATAACTGATGCGTGCTCTCTTTAATAGTAAGTTGGCTGAAGAAACCATAGACTTGTAACATAAGAACATAAGATATGCCATACTGGGTCAGACCAAGGTCCATCAAGCCCAGTATCCTGTTTCCAACAGTGGCCAATCTAGGTCATACGTACCTAGCAGTTTCCCCAAGAGACACAAGTTCCACAATGCTTGTACTGGGTCAAGCAGTGATATCCTGGATCCCCTTTAATAATGGTTTATGGACCTTTCCTCCAGGAACTTGTCCAAACCTTTTTTAAACCCGGCTACACTAACAGCTTTTATTACATCCTCCGGTAGCAAATCGCAGAGTTTGATTACACGTTGAGTGAAAAAACAAATTCTCTTATTAGTCTTAAATAGGTTACCCTGTTGCTTCATTGCATGCCCCCTAGTCTTTCTATATTTTGATGGTGCAAACAATCGATCTACGTTTACCCATTCAACTCCATTCATTATTCTGTAGATCTCTATCATAGCTCTCCTCAGCCATGTCTTTTCCATATTGAAGAGCCCTAACCTTTTAAGCCTCTCCTCATAGGAGTATCCTTCCATTCTCTTCACCATTTTGGTGGCTCTTCTCTGCACCTTTTCTAATTCCGCTATATTCCTTTTAAGATACGGCGACCAGAATTGCACACAATTTCAAGGTGTGGTTGCACCATGGAATGATACAAAGGCATTATAATATCCTTGGTTTTATTCTCCATTGCTTTCCTTATGATTCCTAGCATTCTATTTGCCTTCTTGGTTGCTGCTGCACACTGGGTGGAGGGTTTCAACTTGTTATCCACGATGATACCTAAATATTTTTCCTGGGTGGTTGTTCCTAATGTGGAACTTTGCATTGCGTAACCATAGTTTGGGTTGTTCTTTCCTAGCTGCATAACTTTGCACTTGTCCACATTAAATTTCACCTGCCAATTTATCAAGGTCCTCTTGCAATTTTTCACAATCCTCTTGTATTTTAACAACTTTGAATAATTTTGTGTCATCTGTAAATTTGATTACCTCACTTGTTATTTCCATTTCCAGGTCATTTATGAATATGTTAAAAAGCAGCGGACCTAGCAAAGAAGACTTAATAAAAGCTGACATGCTTTACTGTGCCCTGACCTGTGCTTCTAAGGTAAAGTCTTACCAGTTTCCTGGGGGATTCACACAGCCTTTGGTTTGATAGAGGGGGCCTTTCAAATTGCCCCTTTGATCTGTCACTTGGTTTTAACACCTATATAAGACAACTTCACAGATCTTTTGCCTCCCAATTGGAAGGCCTCTTTGTAAAGGTCACTAGAAACAAATGTATTTCTTTCAGAAATTATTTATTCTATTTGTATG
Organism: Ichthyophis bannanicus; assembly: GCA_033557465.1. Taxonomy (NCBI): domain Eukaryota; kingdom Metazoa; phylum Chordata; class Amphibia; order Gymnophiona; family Ichthyophiidae; genus Ichthyophis; species Ichthyophis bannanicus. The sequence continues at coordinate 49,875,338 of CM066048.1, read as the reverse complement.
CTAAGTTATAATCTGATTTGATTTAAATGAAAAGCTCTCTAGAAACAAAGTTATTTATTTCTTCTTAGAGACTATTTACTCTATTTTACTTTCTATGCTAAGCTATACTCTGACTTGATTTAAATGAAAAGCTCTCTGGTGGTACTAAGACCTGACTGACTCAGCAAAATCACTGAATTCTAAAATACATAGATTTATCAGCTTTAACCCAAAGAGTTCCCCTTTCCCCCAAGATTTAGAGTATATTCCAGAAGATAAATACTTACAAGTGCAGGTCTTTTTCCAACTGTAGCAGTTCCTTTTGGTAGTCCTTCAAGACTTGTACACTGGAAGGAAAGAAGTCTTTAAGAAATAGCCCCCGTTTCAAGGACCGCAATGTGGTGGGGCACTGGTCTTGTGCCAACCAAGCTTATCAGCTCTTGTGAGAGTGAAGCTCCAGCTAGAGATAACTATTTCCCTCAACCGTGCAACCACCAGCGGGCCACTTGTCATAAGCAAGACCTCATGTATGCACAGTCCCCAGGGTCTCACATTATATGTTACACTGCACTGATACCCCTCCCTGATGTTGCCTGGCATAGTTATCCTGGCATGGACTCATCCTCCTGCCACCACCCCTCTCCTTCCCCCAACCCCATAGAGGATCTACAGGAACTGCAGCTGTGCTCCAAGAGCATCGGAATTTTTCCTTGCTTTACACATGAACAACTGCACTCATTCTTGACCATTTGACTAAGATTAAAAGCATTACAATATGGAGGATCACCCCCCCCCCCCATTAAAATCAAAATCCACATGGGGAGGACAGAAGCCTCAAGTGGTGGACAAGCAGGGTAGCCACGCTGTGCGCCAAGCCGGTGAGATGCTATGCTGCTCTTTGAGTCAGCTGTGAATACGCAAGCCTGAAAGGGAAGCAGCCTCGGGCTGGGCATAATTTTGTCCAGTGATTGCCCTGGTGGCATGGATTCCCACCCGAGTAAACTTTAGAAAGAATTGACAGTTTGATACAGTATTTATAAGTACTCCGACAGGATTAAAGAGGCAGGAATTAAGCCAACGTTCAAAATGTTCTAATCCTCCTGAAGTAAAGACATATTTGATCATCTAGCTCACACTGGACTCTCTCTCCTGGGGGCACCTCTGACCTCAGCAGCCCTGGGCACCTGTTTCCAGCAAACGCAGGAAAACTAATCTGAGCCAGAAGCAGAAGATTGATTAAAGCGCCACAAGGCACCAGGAGGAAACAGCTTAAGCATCCCCAACCTGAAAAACTAATTTTGTTGAAACCGCATGCCTGCATCTATTGGCCAAGTGAAACTCCCGGGCTGGTAGAGAAATGAAAGGGGGAAATTTTATTTCATGCAGTAAGTAATGACGAACTGGGCACGGAGCTGTGTAGGGAGGCAATCTCATGCTCTTCTCTTCATGCAGGGCTCACTGGAAACTCCCATTGATTTCTATGCTGTCCTCTCCCAAAATGTGATGAAGGTCTTTGTTTCAATTATATTGTGGTGAGGGCATGAAAAAAAGCTTATGGTGCATTTTTTTCTGTCCCCATTTCTCACAGAAACTGGGCTTATTCCAGGCATGTTCCTCTGTAGGTGATCCGTAACTGGAGATGGAAGAGATATCCCTGGCAGACGCATCGCCCCCCACTCGCCGGTCTACAATACAGCCAGCAGAAACTTCTGCCCAAGTCTCTATGCCCTGCCCACTTCCCTGTGCCTTCGCCATGAAAGAACATGCGTCCGTGCATTACCAGGACATCAATCATGCAAATTCCTTCTCTCAGTGACCTGTATGCTGGAGCCGAGGAATGCACCGACTCCTGGAGAAGCACTACTCCCTTACCTGTTCACCGGGATGAGAAGTACAGCACACCTCGAAACACACAGAGGAAACTAGATGACAAATAGCTGCAAATTAGGACTGTGTATTAGGAAGGAAGACTTGGCATTGCTGTCATAGCTTGGCTGGGTGCTCATGAGGCCACCCTTTGCCACACAATTGCAAAATGATTGCAGAATCTTGAAAAGAAGAACATAAGAACATGAGAAATGCCATACTGGGTCCATCAAGGCCAGTATCACAAGTACCTGGGGCAGGTTCCCAAAAAGACACACGGGTTCCACAATGCTTGTACTGGGGCAAGCAATGGATTTCCTGGGTCCTCTTTAATAATGGTTTATGGACCTTTCCTCCAGGAATTTGTCTAAACATTTTTTTAAACATAGCTACACTAATAACTTTTACTATATCCTCCGTTAATGAATTCCAGAGTTTGATTACGCGTTGAGTGAAAAAAATATTTTCTCTTAGTATCTTAAATGGGTTAAATTGTAGTTTCATTGCATGTCTTCTAGTCTTTCTACTTTTTGATGACGTAAACAATTGATCTACATTTACCCGTTCCATTCCACTCATTATTTTATAGACCTCCATCATATCTCCCACCAGCCGTCTCTTCTCCAAGCTGAAGAGCTTTAGCCTTTTAAGCCTTTCCTCATACGGGTATCTTACCATCCCCGTTACCATTTTGGTGGCTCTTCTCTGTACTTTCTCTAATTCTGCTATATTCTTTTTAAGATACGGTGACTAGAATTGCAGACAATATTCAAGGTGCAGTTGCACCATGGAATGATACAGAAGCATTATAATATCCTTGGGTTTTATTCTCCATTCCTTTCCTTATGATTCCTAACATTCTATTAGCTTTCTTGGCCACCACTGCACACTGAGCAGAGGGTTTCAGCGTATTATCCATGATGATGCCTAAATCCTTTTCCTGGGTGGTTGTTCCTAATGTGGAACCTTGCATCATGTAACCATAGTTTGGGTTGTTCTTCCCTAGGTGCATAACTTGGCACTTGTCCACATTAAATTTCATCTGCCATTTGGATGCCCAGTCTTCCAATTTATCAAGGTCCTTTTGCAATTTTTCACAATCCTCTTGTGTTTTAACAACTTGAATAAGTTTGTGTCATCTGCAAATTTGATCACCTCACTCGTTATTCCCATTTCCAGGTCATTTGTGAATATGTTAAGAAAGCAGCGACTCAGCACAGATCCCTGGGGTCCTCCACTATTCACCTTTCTCCATTGAGAAATTTGGCCATTTAGCCCAACCCTCTGTTTTCTATCTTTGAACCAGCTCTTGATCCACAATAGTACACTGCCTCCTATCTCATGACCTTTTAATTTCGCCAAGAGTCTCTCATGAGAGACCTTGTCAAAGACTTTCTGAAAATCCAGATACACTATAATCAACCGGCTCACCTTTGTCTACCTGTTTATTCACACCTTCAAAAATATATAACAGATTAGTAAGACAAGACCTTCCTTGGCTAAAGCCACGTTGATTTTCTCTCATTAAACTATGACTATCTACGTGTTCAGTAATTTGTTATAGTGGTTTCTATCATTTTTCCCGGAACCAATGTCAGACTCACCGGTCTGTAATTTCCCAGATTATCCTTGGAATCCTTTTAAAAAAATTGACATTAAATTGGCCATTCTCATTCTTCGGGTACTACAGATGATTTTGATGATAATTCACAGATTACTAATAGCAGGTCTGCAATCTCATCTTTCAGTTCTTTCAACACCCTGGGATGTATACCATCCAGTCCAGGTGATTTACTACTCTTCAGTTTATCAAATACTTGTAATACATCTTCCCAGTTTATCAATATTTCTTTGCATTTTTCATATATATCACCTTAAAATACCTTTTCAGGCATAGGTAACATCCCTACATCTTCAACTTTGTTTAATTTATGGTATTTTAAGATGTTCTATGTAAAATTAAGATGTTCTATGTAAAACAAACTTTGCTTTGTTATTTGTTGTTATTTGTACACCGCAACTGATCTCTGGAAGATGCGGTATAAAAATGAGTGTTAAATAAATAAATAAAATAAAATAAAGACCGAAGCAAAGAATTCATTCATTCTCTCCACTATGGCCTTGTCCTCCCTTAGTGCCCATTTTTACTCCTCTATTATCCAATGCTCCAACTGATTATTTCACAGGTTTTTTTTTGCTACGAATATACTTGAAAAAGTTTTTATTATGTATTTTTGCTTCCGCACCAGGCTTTTTTTCAAATTCTCTCTTTGCCTACCTTATCAACGTCTTGCATCTAACTTGCCAGTGCTTATGTTGTTGCCTGTTTTTGCCATTTGGCTCCTTTTTGGCTATAACAGCCTCTCTGATCTCGCCTTCCTTCCACAGGTGCAAGCAGGAGTACAAGAGGTAAATAAGAGGCCGATTCTCATCCTCCCCTCCAGTGCTGCTCTGGATATTTAAGGGGGCAGTAGAGGAAGTCCCTACAGTCCTCTGGGTTTACTTATATTTTGCCAGCATCTGAAGGAGACTGAAGGAGTGGGGAAAGGCTCAGTCTCCTGCTAGAATGTTCTGGAATCAATGGACCCCCAGGTAGTGAGAAAGTGGAGCCATGGTCAGTCCTTTGGCCAATGAGCTTGGTCGGAAGCCTCTTCTGTAGAAAGATGGTGAGTCCTGAACCAGCAGGGAATACAGTGATAGGTGGGGGACCTTAAGGCCCATCCATCTTCCCAATTTTCTTTTCTCCTGGATTGGCAGAAATTCTGCTAGATCTCTGAGTTTCTCTTCACTTCCTTGCAACTAAGGCTCCTCTGCACTTATCTTAGGCTTCCTGAACTTGTATTAGTAGTTCTGACTCCCCCCTTGTATCCTTTCTATGAAGAACCATTATTTATCTTACCCCTTATGGCTCATAAAGCACCAGCTGCAGCCCACTGCAATAACCAGGGCTGGGAAGGAGATGGGAGCCCTTCACTTCCACATGGGCACATCTTAAAGTCCATCCTTTTTGGTTTAGTCATAATCAAATTGACATCCCCGATTTTTCCCCTAATGAAAACAAAGGTATATGCCTGTGTTTAAAAATTGGCTACCATTCTTATTCACTGCTTGTTTTTTTGGGGAGATTAGCCTCTCTGGAAAACAGAGCTTAAATTTCTCCTTCCAGTATGTTTCTCTTCAGACCCAAACATCTGGGCCAGCTGTTCTCCGTCCACATCTGAACGCTGCTCTGCTAGCCCTGGACTCATCTCCCCTTGGCCCCTGGTGGCTTCTTCCAGCAGCTCCCTGGCTCAGCTCTATTTCCTCATTTAATACACGTTAGACCAAATTCATAAACATGCCCCCTCGATCTGGTTTTTATTTTTAGTTCTACACCATTCCAGATGAGATTTCCACGTTCAGAGATTACAGATGCTTCTTCTGAGACAATGTGACACTAAGCAGATAGGCCCTCGTTTTCCCTATTCCTTAGACTAAAATTAGAATTCCTGGCAATTAAGTTTAATAATAATAAGAAAAAAACCAACTGTGCTAATAGTCAGCTGTGGCTAAGGGACTGACACACCCACTTAATAACGCATTGTTATCACCCGCGGGATTGAAGTTGGGGGTTTAACACATGTTGTCACCATTAGACAGCCCCAGTGACTAAAAGTATCATCACTCCGCCGAGTTATTTCAAAACCCAGCGTCGCAGCATTAAAGGCAAGATCACACACTGCTGAGGAATGTGACCAGGAAACTGCAGAACTCACAGGAGCACAGCCAGACAGCACCGAGCTTTATTTCGGTTGCCCTTTTTTAAGTCCTTTTAAGCATTTTCTGCGCAGAAGGGAGATCTTTTTTGACCACTTCTGGTTTTGCATTACATCCCAAAGCATTGTGGTATTTGTAGTCCCCGATTCCACCCATTGAAATCAATGCATCGGGATAGGGCTGTCAGGACTGGAATTGGGTAACTTAGCAGCTCTGTTTGTATTGTACACTGGGACTAAGCTGGAAGCGTGGTATGTGTACTGACTGGGAGTGGGGTCTGCCCCTCACCACTTCTGTCGCCGCACTCACCCACATCACCCAATGCTGGGTTTCTTTAGTTCAAATAGTTTAAATGATGTACACCACCACCCCCCCCCCCACAAAAAAAGACAGAGCTGCCAAGTGATCCAGTTACAACAAGGAGGAGCTTTTAGGATGGTCCTGAATTTCAGGCAACCCACTTCTGGTTTGATTTTAGCCTGGATTTGAATAGGGCCAGAGATGGAGCCTGGCAGATCAATGTAGTTTAATCAGGCGTATGAGATGTATTAAAACAAATAGGGAAATTCTAGATAGCCGGGTTCAACCCCCTTCCCTCATTCACTTCTCCTAAGAAAATCGCCAACTTTGTCAGCTTTTTGTGACCCCAGCCCAAAAAAACCCAACTAATGTTATAAACGTAGAAATGTCCGATGCCCCTCTTGTCAGCGTCTACTTCTACACAAATGTTCGTTCAGTTGTGATTGAAAGAGACATACATACATACATACATAAATGCACACGCACACACACCCACCCACCCACACGTACACAGACACATACAAGCACATGTGCACAGACAGACTCAAGCACATACCTGAGGATCAAAAAATTATCTGTTTCATGAATGGAGGCTACAAAACGAGAAAGACAGAGACTGAACTGGGCCTATCAGTGTAGAATCAAACATGCGCAAGTCACCTTCCTTCCCTACACGGTACGTTTTTTAGGGTAGGGACGTTAAAAGGGTGTGGCTTCCATTGTACATTGAGGGGAATGTGTACTAAACCACGCTACCCGACAGCATGGGGTTTAGTGCGCGGTTTGGGGTTTAGTGTGCTAAAAGGTAACACAGGCCGTAGCGCCAAAAGTCCCATGCTACCCTGCCAGTGCATCAGGGTGGGGAATGCTGACATTGCCGTGTGTCACGGATAGCGTGAACATTAGTGGCACATGCTAACTGCTTGACGCCCTCAGTGGGTGTTCCCGTGTGCGCCAGCTTGTCCTTGGCCCATGCTGACTGCAGGGGGGTGAAAGTACACATTCCCTGAAGTTAGTGGTGACCCCCCACACTAGTAGCTTGGCCCACATGCACATTACTGGCGTGAGGCTTAGCAAACATACCCCGGATATATATAGTCCATGTAGGCCGACATTTGTAGGACCTTAAGATGACAAGTTAATTACTTGATATATTGATCTGGCCCCAGAACTCTCCAGTGCAGGAGGCCAAGAGGTCAGCAGTGTCTGCCTTTACGTGGCAGTAGACTTCCAAGATCTGGAGTCCCCCGTGGAAATCAGGTAACCTTTGCTTTGCTGCCAACGCTGATCTCCCAATACCTCCGATTATTATTCACGTCCTCTCCCACCATCATTTCCCATTCCCCTATGAATCCTGAAGAAAATTAGCAAAGCAGGGGGTCAAAAGAGGGAAAGAAAAGTCCTAAAGTTGATAATATTTCATCTGGAAAAGAAAGGCATTTAATAACGCATTGGTCTGTCTGTGTTCCAGCACTGCAGGGGTTGGATGGAGAGACAGAGGTGGGGAGAGCGAATTCCGTGGGTCTCGGTGCTATTGGGAAGACGGATTGATTCTGAAGACGGGTGCATGGATGGATGAGTACATTGTGTGGCTATTGATTGACTGCAGACCATAGATCAGTCTTTCAACTGTCCCTGTCCTGACAGAGCTGCAGGAGTGATGATGCCCCTTCAGTGGGCAGAGCTGAGCAATACTCCTGTGGCATCCCCTGGCACTCTAAGCTCAGACACAGGGCCACTGCATGGACCTCTGTGGTGAGGATCACGGTTCCTCCAGCGCAGCTGCCCTTCTAAATCATGTTTCAGAGAAAACATGTCGCTCTACTCCTGGCTTTAACCCTGCATTGCCCGAAGCTGCTCACTTTCCATCTAAGAGTAATGCGCAGGCTTTCTCCCATTATCAAAAGTGTCTCTCTGACACCGGAGAGTCGGAGAATAGGGGGGGGGGCAAGCATTGGCAGAGACTGAGACTGGAGTCCTGTAGTGACACTACGCTGAACACACCTATGCACTGACTCAGTCCATCTCCAGATTTGTGCAAGCACCTGGAATTGACGATGCTCATACACACCTGCCCACCTGTACCACTAAAGAAATAACGAGGTGATATACTGTAAAGGTTTAGAAGGAAGGTTGGCATAATCTTCCGAGAGAGTTATGGAACTGTTAGGAACCTAAGGTACCCTCCTTCCTCCTTGCTGGAAAATGGGACTTATACATAGCTTATTCACATTAGCTAAAGGGTGATTGGGAGGATGTCACCTAAACACCATTAAATACCCACATGACTACTGCAAATCCAAACAAACCACTAGTAACAGAGCCTTCTCTCACGTAGCCCCCACACTGAGGAATGCTCTCCCCGACACTCGAAGAGCCATTAAAGACCTTCAATCATTCAGAAAACACATCAAAACCCACCTACTCATAGAGACTTTTGGCAGCAACAACATTCACACTACATAACATCCCCCCACTCCATATAACCAATGTACTCATCCCAACTCCCTCTCCCCCCTCTATGAAAGTGAATAGCTTCACTATATTTCACATCCGGTACATAGTTAAACATGATTTTTACTCCACTTTTACCCCCACCCTAGTTTGATGTTCAGCAGTGTTCAATGTATAATGTTACGTTTGATGTAAACCGCCACTGATCTCAAGAAGGAGTGGTATATAAGTGCACTGAAATAAATAAAATAAAATAAATAAGGAAAGTGACATCAGGTGGCCACTTCAAACACAAGGGACTCTGAAACTGGTGATGCCCAACGTGACTCCCAGCAAACACATAATACAAATCTGCTTGGTTCTCTGGTGGAAGGGGGTGGAAGAGGGAGGGGGACAGGGAAGGGTGCAGGGGTTCACAAAGTGAGACTCGTAAGAATATTCAAGGATACAAATTATAGAGAAACACCAAACACCCATTGCATGACCTGATGCTCTGGGTTGCAAGCAGGAACACAACCTGACCTTCACAATCTACTTTCTCTCTGCATATTTTGCCAAATTGTTGTTGTTGTTGTTAAGTGCCATTGAGTCGGTGTCCTGGTGACCCTCCGAATAGTTGACATAAACTTTGTTTGGTCTTCAGCCAAGCGGCTGATTGTTGATAGAGTGTTATTGTATCGATCCATCTCATTGCTGGCCTTCCTCTTTTACGGTGACCTTCTACCTTGCCAAGCATGATGCCTTTCTCCAATGATCTCTGTCTTCGCATGATGTGTCCAAAGTATGATAGTCGAAGTTTTGTCATCTGAGCTTCTAAGGAAAGCTTAGGTTTGATCTCCTCTACTACTGACTGGTTTATTCATCAGTCAGTCCATGATATACACAGTATTTGTTGCCAGCACCATAATTCAAAGGCATAACTTTTCTTCCTTTCTATCTTTTTCACTGTCCAATTTTCACATCCATATGACGTTATTGAAAATACCATGGCCTAGACAAGTTGAATCTTTGTATGGAGAGAGACATCTCTTCTCTTGAGAATCTTGTCTAGGTCCTTCATAGCCATTCTACCAAGAGTAATGTGTCATCGGATTTCTTGACTGCTAGTCCTTTCTTTATTGATTATTGATCCAAGTAAGTTAAACTGTCAACTATTTAAATTTCTTCTCCATCAATGATGAACTTATTGATTTTGCCAGTTGCAAGCTCTTTGTCTTCTTAACATTAAAGTGCAGACTCATTTTAAGATTATATTCCTTGATCATGAGAAGCAAATGTTTCAAATTGTCTTCATTTTCAGCCAGTAATGTGGTATCATCAGTATAGCGAAGGTTGTTGATGAGTCTTCCACCAACCTTCACGCCTCGGTTGTCTTCATACAGTCCTGCTTTTCTGATGATTTGTTCTGCATATAAGTTAAAGAGGTAGGGGGAAAATATGCAGCATTATCATACACCTTTGTTGATTTTAAACCATTCTGTTTCTCCTAGTTCCGTTGGAACTGTTGCTTAATGATCAACATAAAGGTCGTGCAAGAGAATGATCAGGTGTTCTGGTATACCCATGCTTCTTAATGTGGCCCAGAGTTTCTCATGGTTTACCCAGTCAAAAGCCTTGCTGTAGTCAATAAAACACATATGGATATCCTTTTGGTATTATTTTGTCTTTTCAAGGATCCATCTCACATCCGCAATAATGTCTCTTGTTCCTCGCTCTTTCCTGAACCCTGCTTGCACTTCAGGCAGTTCTCGTTCCAGGTTTGGTTATAGTCTCTGCTGAATGATCTTGAGTAGAATCTTGCTGGCATGTTGGATCTGAGCGATTGTGCGATAATTTCCACAGTCAGTCGGGTCACCTTTCTTCGGTATTGGTATAAACACAGATCTTTTCCAGTTGGCCATGAATTTGTCTTCCAAATTTCCCAGCAGAGCCTTGTAAGCATGGTAACAGCTTCATCCGATTGCTGTAGTACCTCAATGGGAATGCCGTCAATGCCCAGTGCTTTGTTCTTTGATAAGGCTTTCAATGCTGCTTCGACTTCTTCTTTCATCGCCAATAGTTCCTGATCATAAGGTACAGGTTGAAATGGCTATTGGTCCACTTGATCTTTTTTGTATAATAACTCTGTATATTCTTTCCACTTTTTCTTGATCTTCTCAGCATTATTCAACATGGATCCTTGAGCATATTATAGCATTCCAATTCAAGGCTGGAATTTTTTCTTTAACTCTCGTAGCTTTAGAAAAGCTGATCTTATTCTTGCTCTATTAGTTTCTGATTCTATTTCCTTGCATGTGTCATTGTAGTACTTCTCCTTGTCTTGTCTTGCTGCACATTGGAAATCTCTATTGAGTTCTGCGATTGCCTCTCTTTCTCCTCTGGCTTTAGCTTCTCTGTGTTTCTGGACACTTTTCAGAGTTTCTTCTGTCATCCATTTTGGTGGTAACTCTGTCATTTGTATCTAAAGCAGCAAATCAATTTTTCAGGCAGTCTTTAAATTCCAGTGGTAAATTCTCAAGGTCATATTTTGCTACATTCATGAATGGCTTGCTCTTTTTCAACTTTAGCTTGAGTTTGCATACTAGTAGTTGGTGATCTGTACCATAGTCAGCTCCGTGTTTTGTCTTTGTTGATGTTATCAAGCTTTTCCATCATTGTCTTCCACAGTGGTAGTCAATTTGATTTCTGTACAATCCATTGGGTGAAATCCACATGTACAGTCAGCGCTTGTGTTGCTGGAAGAAGGTGTTTGAGATGAATAGATCTATCAGTCTTTCTCTAGCTTCATTTCTGTTGCCAAGTCCATATTTTCTAACCACTTTGCCTTCTTCTTTGTTGCCAACTTTTGCGTTCCAGTCACCCATGACTATCAGGATATCCTGTTTGCATGTTCTGTCAATTTCAGCTTGAACTTGTTCATAGAACTCTTCAATGTCTTCCTCTTCTTCAGCTGTTGTTGGGGCATATACTTGAATTATAGTTGTGTTGATAGGCATTCCTCGTAGACAAATAGAAATTAAGCATTCACTGACTGCATTGTATTTCATTACAGTTCTTGCAAGTTTCTTCTTTATTATAAATGCAACACCATTTCTTTTTTGTCTTTCATTTCCATCATAGTCAACCATATGATCATCAGATGCAAAGTGCCCAAAGCCAGTCCATTTCAGTTCACTGACACCCAACAGATTCAGTTGTACACATTCCATTTCATTCTTGACTACCTCCAACTTCCCTTGGTTCATGCTTCGTACGTTCCGTGTCCCAATATATAAGACATCTTTGCAACTTCTGACTCTCATTTCATGTGCAGCTACTTCAGCAGATCCATCATAAATGCTGGCTTTACTCTGAGAAGTCTTCAGCTCATCCCCAGTAGCCTGCCGCGTCTGACCCCCCGAAGTTGTGTTGGAGGGGGATTAGAAGCTTCAGGCTATGTGTGCTAAAGCACATGACCTGCCACTGCTGCCAAGCCAACCCCGCTGCTGGAATCAGTGGCAGCAGGAGAGGGCAGTGGCACTGCTCAGCAGGGGAGAGCAGTGCGGAGGGAGGGGAGGTGGCACAGCCGGGGCTTGTGCCTGGGGTGGCAGAAATCCTTGGGATGGCCCTAGGAGCCATAGACTAGGCTCTTTCCAAAACCCAGTGTCCTGTGATCTAAGTGAGTCTATGAGGAGCCACCCTCACAGATAACCACTGACCAGGAAGAGAGCTGTCAAGTTACCCAGTTTCATGAGGGAGACTTTTTGGCTGGTACCCGGTTTTAAAGTTAGATGTGTGGTTTTTGTAGACCCAGAATTTACCCATTCAACTCCGTACTGCAGGTCCCATAATGCACGAGGATGGTGCTGCCAGAAATGGCCCAAAAACCTCCCTCCTGAAACGGAGAACATGGAAGTTCTGCAGGAAAGTACAGTACAGGGTAGAAGTGTTAGCAGTGGGATTAACAGCAATCAGACAGATAAATACTCCTAAGGTATAAAGGTCAGACTGGCACTGGGCATTTGCGAGGTTCTATTCTTATTGCATTACAAAAAACAGAGCAATGAACAGCAGTCAAAATACAGTTAAGAGATATTTTGGGGGGCAGACTAGGAGGCATTTCACTGCTGTCTGAAACTTCTGGGGTGCAACAATGGGCCTGCACAGCTTGGAGAAGATCCCTAAACCTCTTGCTTTTTCCTTTAAATTGGGATTTTCTGCAGAAGAAAAATAACCGCTAAATTTTACAAAAACGATCATCCATTTACTAGCCGTTTTCACCTTAATTTTCTACTCGACACATGTAATTTTGTTTCGGAGCTGGAGAATTTGTGCTAGCGGAGCTGACCCACCCCGGTCCTATGTAACCCCCCCCCCCCATCAATACTGGAGGAGGGGGTTAAATGGGATGCTGTAGAAATATTTCTGCCATTTATTGTATAATGTCAATAAATTCTTGTTGTTAAGTGCTGTCAAGTCAGTGTCGACTCAAAACAACCCTCTGGATAATTGTCCTAAACCGTGCTCGGTCTTAGAGAAAACATAGTAAATGACGGCAGATAAAGACCAGCACCTGACGCTCTGTGCAGGTCACCCCTCCCCAAGTCTTCGTTTAGGTGTGGACCCACCACTCCATGTAGGACACCCCTATTTGTTGAAGTTAGATGGTTCAGTTTATTTTGTTTTTATCCTGTTGCTGTAAAGGGATCTGCTGTGCTTGTCCCATGCTGTTTTGAATTCCGTCACCAATGTGGGTGACACGCAGCCCCAGGCTCTCAGACTGTCCCAGAACCACTGGGAGCAATGTGAGCTAGGCAGGAACCCTACAGTAAAAGCATGTGTGTTACTGATCCCTGATCCCTTGAGTCTAAGCAATATTAGGAAAAAGGAAATGTTACATCCTTCCTTCAGGTCTGAACCTGTATGTTGCTCTGCCCACATCACAAACCTCAGAGCATCCCTCTGGCTCCAGTGTACGGCCCACCAAATAGAACACAGTCCTGGGTGAACACTAAGAGTGTGCTGAGGGGCCAGCGCTACCCATTAGGTGAACTAGGCAGTCACCTAGAGCACCAGTGCTCCCGGAGCGGCCCTCTCTGAGACCTGCACTGGCAGCAATGACATTCCAGCACAGTCTTTACCCAAATTTGCCAACACTGTTTTGAGCAGCCGTTTCTGCCCCCATGCAAAACAGGAAGTTTGCGTCAGAAAGGGTGGAAGCGGCTAGTCAAAGCGCAGCATCGGTGAATTTGGGGGAAGTGCTGGGTTTGAATGTCAATGCCGCTGCTGCAGCTCCTGGAGAGGGGTGACAGTGACAGAGCAGGAATGAGAGCGTCTCTAGGACACCTCATAGCCTTGCAGGGGCCCCGGGGTGCTGGATAGCAGGCAGGGGCCTCGGGGCACTGGATAGCAGGCAGGGGCCTCGGGGCGCTGGATAGCAGGCAGGGGCCTCGGGGCGCTGGATAGCAGGCAGGGGCCTTGGGGCGCTGGATAGCAGGCAGGGGCCTCGGGGTGCTGGATACCAGGCAGGGGCCCCAGGATGCTGGATAGCAAGCAGGGGCCCCAGGATGCTGGATAGCAGGAAGGGGCCCCGGCGCGCTGGATAGAAGGCAGGGGCCCCAGGGCACTGGATAGCAGGCAGGGGCCTCGAGGTGCTGGATAGCAGGCAGGGGCCCCAGGATGCTGGATAGCAGGAAGGGGCCCTGGGGCACTGGATAGAAAGCAGGGGCCCCGGGGCGCTGGATAGCAGGCAGCGGCCTCAGGGCACTGGATAGAAAGCAGGGGCCCTAGGGCACTGGATAGCAGGAAGGGGCCCCGGGGCACTGGATAGAAAGCAGGGGCCCCAGGGCGCTGGATAGCAGGCAGGGGCCTCGGGGCGCTGGATAGCAGGCAGGGGCCCCAGGATGCTGGATAGCAGGAAGGGGCCCCGGGGCACTGGATAGAAAGCAGGGGTCCCAGGGCGCTGGATAGCAGGCAGGGGCCTCGGGGCGCTGGATAGCAGGTAGGGGCCTGGGGCGCTGGATAGCAGGCAGGGGCCCGGGGCTCTGGATAGCAGGCAGGGGCCCCAGGATGCTGGATAGCAGGAAGGGGCCCCGGGGCACTGGATAGAAAGCAGGGGCCCCAGGGCGCTGGATAGCAGGCAGGGGCCCTAGGATGCTGGATAGCAGGAAGGGGCCCCGGGGCACTGGATAGAAAGCAGGGACCCCAGGGCGCTGGATAGCAGGCAGGGACCCGGGGCGCTGGATAGCAGGAAGGGGCCCCAGGATGCTGGATAGCAGGAAGGGGCCCCGGGGCACTGGATAGAAAGCAGGGGTCCCAGGGCGCTGGATAGCAGGCAGGGGTCCCAGGGCGCTGGATAGCAGGCAGGGGCCTCGGGGCGCTGGATAGCAGGTAGGGGCCTGGGGCGCTGGATAGCAGGCAGGGGCCCGGGGCGCTGGATAGCAGGCAGGGGCTCTGTGTTTTGGTTGTTCACTCAGGTGCTTTGCTCTTCTGTTGCAACGTGCACATGCTTGCAAAATGCGGCCTTGTTGCACCCCGGCTCTGGTTGCATGCTGTGTGTGTGGCAGCCTCAAGGATCTTGCCTAAGCTGCAGCCATGAGCCCAGTGGTGCCTTTCCCTATTTCTTCTCTGTTATTATTTTGTCACAGTATAGTTCCTTGCCAGATGTTTTATTCCCTGTGCACTTTCTCCTTCCTTCAATAGGAGACTTGCTGCGCGTCCCCAGCTCGGCTTTCCTCCTTCCAATCCTGGTTTCCGAAAAGCAGGGCAGGGAAGAGGTGTGTTTTCCCCCCAGGTTTCCTGTCACTTTTGTGTTGAGCAGGTTAGGAAGCCAGAAGCTAGTTAGCTGCTGGCTGTTAATGAACTGAGCGAAGCAGGGAGACCAAAAATGCCCCAGAGCCCCTGAGCCTGCCCTGTAGGGGTGGGGAGGGAGGGGGCAATCCTTCGTTGGTTGTTTTTTTTTTTTTACTTTGTGCTTTAAAGCAGGATCCTGCTTCTATTTTCCCTTTGTATCAGTGATGCCCCCCCTCCCCAGCTAGACTCCCTTTCTTTGCCAGAGACAGGAGACAAAAGACTGGGGTGCGGGGGGCTGGCTTTCCCTCCCCTCTCCTCGCTGATGCCAGCAGTGGAGAGTAGAGACAGGAAGGGAGGGAGGCAGGCTCCGGGAGGAGGAGTGAGGCTGGCTGCCTTACACAGGGATTGGTGATCTGCCGTCGAGGCTTTGCTGGGCAGGGACCTGCCTTACGACGAGTCCGGGCTATGCCAGACTTTTGTTTTTGTGCCCTGGACGAGGACCGACTTCCAAAGGATTATCGTAAGCGCTGTGTGCTGGGATCTCGCTATGTCTCGGCTCCCTGCAGACGAGGACGTCGCCCGGGCTACGGCACAGAGGTAAGGGGCTGCTTTTCCTCTCCTCTGCTCGGGTTTGCAGGGCTGGATGCTGCCATCAGCCTTTGCTTTCGTGGGCTCTGTTTGGGTTTCTAATTTGTTGTGATTCTTCCCGAGCTTGACACACACTCAGGGCTATTGCTGGACCCTTTACCTGTGGCTGGTTAACTTTCGGGCAGGGAACTTCAGTGGAACGCGGCTTATTGTTCTGTAAAAAAATAACTAAAACATATAAAAATCCAAGAGGTGTAATTGTTCCAAGAAGCGCCTGGGTTCCCGGAGGAAATGGAAAAAGCGGATTTCTCTGCCAGGGTCTATGGTGCCTGCCGCTGATGCTGGAACTGACCTAGGGGTGCAGCAGATTGGGGAGGGGGCGCTCGGGATTTTGGCTCCTTGGGTTTGATACAAACTTTTAACGCAACTGCTGGGTCCGAGGTAGTAACATGAGACAGTTCACGGCGTCACACTGCAGCTGGTGAGTGTTTTGCTCAAGGCAGGAGGAGGGGAGGGGGTGTGCGGGGGGGGGGGGGAGTGAGGGGATCCAGACATCTTCCCAAATACAGGACCAGCCAAATCAGTGACTGCTCCAGGAAAGAGACGGGCTGCACGACTGACTGGGGGGGGGGGGGGGGGGGGGGGGGGTGGGGAGGGAACGGAAGGAGGGAGAGGGAGGGGCATGACAGAGACAGAAAGAGAGAGGGGCGAGTAAGGGGGGGGGGGCAATCGGAAGATAAGCTGGAAAGAAAATGTTTATAGGTGAAGAATATCCTGGGGGAGGCGAGTAGAGAGCAGAGAGGGAGCGGCTGGAAAGTGCAGCCACCTCGGGGGGGGGGGGGGGCATTAGGGGAAATGAAGTGCCGCTGACTTCCCGAGGTCCGGCAGGGCAGCGCCGGGTGCGATCTGCACCCTCCTTGCAGGCCTAGGGGCCAGTGCAGGGCTTTTGGGGAGGGGGTGGCTGAGGAGCCGGGAATGACAGCTGCCTCCCCCTCCTCACTGAAGCTGCCGCGCTCTGTGCGCGCATCGATCAGCTGGAGCCGAAACACTGCGCGCAGCTGCGTTCTATTCATCACTCGGGCACCAGCAGCGCGGAGGCTCAGTGCCGGGTGAGAGGGGGCACTCGTGGGTCCCTGGGCATTAAAGGACGTCTGATAGCAAGAACGGGGGGGGGGGGGAGTAGCCGCTTTGGCCTCCTTCCAAAAGTGGATTTTATTAGTGCCGTTTGCAGCGGGTGATGGGGGGGGGGGGGCAGCAATCATCTTTTTTGCGAACAGATTCCAAAGATCGAACAGCCCCTTATTTACTAGCATTTAACGTGCGCTAAGACTATTATGGCGCGTTATCTGCCACAAAGATCATCCTTACGCACTAGCAAACGGGTCATCGCGAATGAAGTTTGCTGCACACTTTTAACCCGAGATAGTAACACGAGACAGCCCAGAGCATCCCACGGCCCGGGCCACTGTGTGATCGCAGCTCGTGGGTGATGCTTTTTGGATTCGCTTTGGAGAGTTTCGAGCCCTGACTCGTTCTAGGCCCTTCGCAGGCCTCTTAGATTACTCTCACCTTTCCATTGGCCTTTGTTTTTATTCATTTACCTAAGAGTGTTACACTCTAATGTCTACTTATAAGACATTGCTCTGGTTTGACGAATGCATCCATTTTTCTTTAATTTTCCCAGATCTTTTGGGATGGAAGTGGTGAGGGATGTCTGTCTTTTTCTTAGCGTTGCAGAACTTTACTGTCTTTACCCCCATGGTCCTTCCTATCTTGCAAGAGGCTCACAAGGGTAAGATCTGCAAACAGAAGCAGACTAGCTCTCCAGCCCTCGAGCTTTCCCTCCCCCGGGGGATGCTTAACTGTCCCTGTGCCAGGCATAACCTACAGCTTCAGCAGGCTGGTTGCCGCTGGTTCTGTTCTATCAGAACAGCTGGACCCCAGCTTGGTTTTTGCACCAGTACAGGCCAGTACAGGCCCAAAGAAAAGCAGGAACTACAACACCACGCGCGCAATGACAGAAAACCAGAAAAGAAATCTGTCTAATGCTGAGACCCTATGCAAAGAAGGAGCGGCGGTGGCACAGTGAGGGGGTGGGGGGAGGGCAGGGAGCATAATAACAGAACTGCGCTGGGGGTAGGGGGAGCTTGCAGATAAAACTTGGTTCAAAGAGGGAGATTTCAGATCAGTTCTCGATTTCTAGCAGAGCCCCCCAGCCTGTTGCATTTTGGTAGCTTTCTGATGTCCTGGTGTAGAGGGAACATTAAAAAGAAATCATGCTGGGACTGGCATGAAATCTCCCTCCTGAAAACTACTAGGACTTATAATAAAGTGCTACGAGGCGTACACAGCACTGTACATATAATGTAAGAGACAGTCCCTGCTCAATAGAGCTTACAATCCAATCAAGACAGACAGCGCAACAAACTGGGGACTAGGGGTAATCTAGGGGAATGGTAAAGATAGCCATGGGTGGCGGGCAGGACAGAGCCACAGCGGGCAAGCACATAAACGTATGGCATGCATCAGAAGCGAGGCTCGGAGTTCTGTGGCAACATGTGCCGATGGGGGGTGGGAGAGAGGGAGACATCAGCCCACCACAGCAAGGCAGGAGAGACGTGGAGCCTTTTGCAACTGTCTCTTGCACACAGCAGAAAACTAGTAGCCGAGGCCAGTATCATATGTTTCAAGTCCGAATGTACGTTTAGAAGTGCTTTATGCTTAGAGGGGGTGGAAACGGGCCAAACGACACCATAGAATGGATTCACTCACTACAGATCCAGGCGCATCTCACGTCCTGGGGGCTCAGGACCTTCAGGCTGAGGTTGGACTGTCTGTAGCCGTTGTCTCCGGGCTTGTTAAAGCCGCAGCCCACTCCCTTCCCCAACCAAAGCTTTCTTGGATGCCACCTCACATGGTCCTAACTGGGTATTCAGTACTGGGAAAACCACAGGTTACCCTCCTCACTCCCAGGCCTCCCACAAAAAAAGCCAGTTCCAAGATAAAAAACAAAACATAAGCTTACCACTTAAGCTCGACACTGATTGACAGCCACATTGTGGCCAAACCGCGCTTAATGGGCCAGTAAACAGTAAGTTTCAAATTTTCAGTTCTGTGCTGGATTTGATGAGGTTCCTCCACAAAGGAAAGGCCAAGAAAAACTGCTGCGGGGTTGGAAAGAACGAAGCTACGCATTCAGCAAACGAGGAGCCAGAGAAAAAAACTTATGGGATTAAGAACTGGAGGCAGCAACCCAACAAGACACTTTAAAATACGGCAAGGAAATCAGTTAAGTCTTACTCCCACTGGTTTGTACTGAATTCCTGAAGGAGACTGGTTCCTAATAACAAATCAAAAGGGTCGAAATGTAGATGTGCCACTGGAAGGGGGGTGCAGCATGGGACAGCAGCTGCAAGTGTCTGACAAAGTTGATCCTGCTGTCTCCTGTGATATCTTCTATGGACAGAATACAGCACACGCTTTGGATTCTAGGTTCTCCATGCAGTAGCCTAGCATTTAGTGTACAGAAAGCACATTTTCTTGGCAAGCAGACTGAACAGACAGGAGCTGGTAAGATGGAGCAGGCGCACAGACTGGGAGCATTAACAGCTGAGAGAACACTCTCCCAGAACGACAAATACAGCTTGAGCTCACTTGTCACCTGCTGCCCACAAGTGTTAAAAAATAAAACAATTACAGATAAAAGTCTGTGAATGTGATATTGCTAACAAGAGATTTGCCAAGAAAAGTGGTGTTTATCTTCCGTTGGATTAATGAGTGGTTTCCAGTGTGTTTAAATCTTTATTGAGGTAATTATAGATTATGACAGTGGCATCAACCAGTCCTGGCTCATTTTCCTTTGGTGACTTGCATGTCAGATGCCTGCAGCTCTGAATTTTTCCGGGCTGTGTGTGTTTGGAAGGAATGTTACCTGGAAATGCTAAGGCGTCCTGCATTTCTTCCCCAGACTTCCTGGGTCCTGGAATACCTCCGGATTTTTTTTGTTGTTGTTGTTAATTAGCACTTTGTGTGAGCCTGGCACGTTTCATCCAAACAAGACGAACAGAAGTGCCACCCTGGGTCAGACCAAAGGTCTGTCGAAGCCCCACATCCTGCCTCTGACAGTAGCTAATCTAGGTCAGATCTGGAAGAGCAGATTTGTTCACTTCCACAGATAAGCAGTAGCTGTCAGGTCACGTGCGTTCAGCCACTTAGGTATGTGGCCCATTTCCTAAACCTGAAGGGCAGGATTGCTGCCAACAGGAAGAGCATTATGAGCATGGCCCGTGACATAGGTGGGATCTATGTGTCTAAGAGATCTGAAGTGCCTCTTGACTGTTGAGTGAACGCTCAAGACCAGAACTGGACAATGATGTCCTGATCACTTGGGGTTGTGAGGGGAACCTCATGAAGATCAGAGCTAAGAGATGCCTACTGGTGGCAGGATCAAGCCACCCAGCTAACCTGGATTCCCGTCCCTCCTCCCCGGACCCCGTGGATCTTATAATACTTCATTCTTTAGTAGCATCTTGGAGTTTTATGCTGCTTTTTCGAGAGACTCGAGCCTCAAAAATAACATCATCCTGCCACGATGAGAGATTTTATTCTGCTCTGGTTTGTGCTGGTTTTTGTTTTCATGGTTAACGAAATAATTCAGAGCTGAAAGACTGAAGGAGGGGGAGGGGGGATTCTCTAAGGCCTTGTCTCCCCCTGAGAGCACTGTACTATAGGAGGATGTGAGAGGGACGTCCAAGCTGCCAGTCATGAGGGGTCTCTGCCACTCTGAGTTTGGGGGATGGGGGATGGAGGAACGGAGACTAATTCTGTCAAATGAAAGCTGGTTTACAGTAGATCTGGTGTGAAGGAATGATGAGAGACTCGGTATTTTGGGTCAGGCAAAGGGCTGTAGCAAAGAAGGGTCAGATGGAGAAGGAAGGAACCGAAAGATGCTTTATCCCGCAATCTGTCTCTTCTATCAGACTGAGAAACGTAGTGGTGCCAGTCGGCTCCACATAATCAGGGGCAGGCTGATCCATTCCTGGATTTACCCTGGTGTATTCAAGGACTTGTAGTTCTCCTTTTCTTAGGGAAATCGATGGGAAAATTCAGAACTACAAGACCCTGCATGCAAATGGGTAACGTCAGGCATGGATTAACTTGCTGTTACTGACATGGAGCTGGCTAGCAAGAGAAAGTGTTCCTATCATAGACAACGTACCCAAGAAGCTGTGTGGGAGGTCTCTGCTCATGCTGCTAGGAGAGAGGGCTGGTGGAAGTGCTGGGAGTGGGCCTGCTCCTCGCAACTAAAAGTGCAATATCGCAGCAGAAGCAGAGGACTCCTGCGCAGCTTCATGGGGTATTGATCACGAGGTCTGGACTCATTGGCAGTGCACTAAATATGCAGCATGTCAATTCTATAGAACGATGCGTGGGGCCGTTTCACTGATGCAGTGAAGGAACTGGATTCAATATGGGGGTTCATATGCACATCTCACCAGGATGGTAAAGACAGACTTGGATAAGGTGTGTTATCAGGCAGGGATGGGTAGAGCCTCCACTGTAGTACTTTGGACCTTTCAGCCTTGTGGATATCATGGTGTAGTTCTCTTCTGGGGCATCTGCTTATCCATATGCTAAACACAAGTCTGACAGCATAATGGTGCTGGCTATTGTCTGATAGGTGAACTATTGCCATTTCCTTTTAGTCATAAGGTCTTTTTCTCAGCCAATCGGAAGTCCTATGATTGGGCCAATGTGTCTTATTGTCAAAAATGCAAACTGCAGTGCAAAGAGGCTTCAGCTCCTGGCCCAAGTCTTTGGCTCCCTGGGGCAGCCAGGGCTGGTGGTACTGCAGAGGCAGCGTTCACAGCCCCTGGGGGAGTGACACTATGCCTAGCAGCTGGACTTAGAGCCCAGGATTGCAGGACCAAGGCTCATCACTGTAAATGAGCAGTTGGGATTGAAGGCCATTAATTCAGTCTGTAGGATGCAGTTTCTGAGCGGGATAGCTGGCTCCGGGTTGTTGGGTGGTCCGTGGCATGCAGTTTCTGAGCGGGATAGCTGGCTCCGGGTTGTTGGGCGGTCCGTGGCATGCAGTTTCTGAGCGGGATAGCTGGCTCCAGGTTGTTGGGCGGTCCGTGGCATGCAGTTTCTGAGCGGGATAGCTGGCTCCAGGTTGTTGGGCGGTCCGTGGCATGCAGTTTCTGAGCGGGATAGCTGGCTCCGGGTTGTTGGGTGGTCCGTGGCATGCAGTTTCTGAGTGGGATAGCTGGCTCCGGGTTGTTGAGCGGTCCGTGGCATGCAGTTTCTGAGCGGGATAGCTGGCTCCGGGTTGTTGGGTGGTCCTTGGCATGCAGTTTCTAGGCGGGATAGCTGGCTCCGGGTTGTTGGGCGGTCCGTGGCATGCAGTTTCTGAGCGGGATAGCTGGCTCCGGGTTGTTGGGTGGTCCTTGGCATGCAGTTTCTAGGCGGGATAGCTGGCTCTGGGTTGTTGGGCGGTCCGTGGCATGCAGTTTCTGAGCGGGATAGCTGGCTCCGGGTTGTTGGGTGGTCCTTGGCATGCAGTTTCTAGGCGGGATAGCTGTCTCCGGGTTGTTGAGCGGTCCGTGGCATGCAGTTTCTGAGTGGGATAGCTGGCTCCGGGTTGTTGGGCGGTCTGTGGCATGCAGTTTCTGAGCAGGATAGCTGGCTCCGGGTTGTTGGGTGGTCCTTGGCATGCAGTTTCTAGGCGGGATAGCTGGCTCCGGGTTGTTGGGCGGTCCGTGGCATGCAGTTTCTCAGCGGGATAGCTGGCTCCGGGTTGTTGGGTGGTCCGTGGCATGCAGTTTCTGAGCGGGATAGCTGGCTCCGGGTTGTTGGGCGGTCCGTGGCATGCAGTTTCTGAGCGGGATAGCTGGCTCCGGGTTGTTGGGCGGTCCGTGGCATGCAGTTTCTGAGCGGGATAGCTGGCTCCGGGTTGTTGGGCGGTCCGTGGCATGCAGTTTCTGAGCGGGATAGCTGGCTCCGGGTTGTTGGGCGGTCCGTGGCATGCAGTTTCTGAGCGGGATAGCTGGCTCCGGGTTGTTGGGCGGTCCGTGGCATGCAGTTTCTGAGCGGGATAGCTGGCTCCGGGTTGTTGGGCGGTCTGTGGCATGCAGTTTCTGAGTGGGTTAGCTGGCTCCGGGTTGTTGGGCGGTCCGTGGCATGCAGTTTCTGAGTGGGATAGCTGGCTCCGGGTTGTTGGGTGGTCCTTGGCATGCTGCCTGTACTGCTCCCACTCTCTGTCTCCTCCTGTTACCTCATAGGATGCGTTTTGAATGCGGTGGTTCTCCTCCTTTTTGGTTGGTACGGGGCTAAGGGTGAAATTTGGGTAGTGGTTGTCTGATGGTTGGGAACTAGTGAGTGGAGTCCCACAGGGCTCTGTTTTATCTCCTTACCTGTTCAATGTGTATATGTTACCATTGTGAGCTTTTATAATGAATATGAGGTTATGTTTTTAAATGTACGCAGACGATGTTCAAATTTTGTTCTTTCCAGTTACATCCGAGCAGGATGTTGCTGGTAAGCTACAGAGATGTGTTAGTGCTTTGCAAGAGGGATTTGCACAAATGTTTTTAAATTTGAGTTGCAGAAGACACAGATTTTATGGTTATCGAACAAGGAGAAGGTAAAAGATTTGCGGTTGGATAGGTTCGTTGGCTCTTCTCGTAGCTGGATAGTTGCATGACTATACAGTTGTGCTCAACATTATTGGCACCCTTACATTTTAGGTATGTTGTGTACAAAATCTTGAGAAATAGTAGGAAATATTCCAACTATATGTCATCATAATATTTTAATAGTATGTTCAAAGGTATACAAAAAAAGATGTCTGTGCAAAGTAGATGTAGTAATTTCTGAGAAAAACACAAAATATGATCTGGACAGCATTAATGGCACCATTCACTAATATTTGGTTGCACAACCCTTGGCAGTAATGACGGCCTCCACACGTTCCTTGTAGTCATCTATAAGTTTCGTACGTCTGTCTGCTGGTAGTTTCTCCCACTCTTCAACTGCGATTTCTTCCAGCTCATAAATGTTTCCAGGATTCCTTTTACCAATGGCAGATTTCAGCTCTTTCCAAAGGTTTTCAATTGGACTGAGATCAGGACTCATTGCTGGCCAGTTTAAAACAGTCCTTTTTAACTTTTTAGCCATTCTTTTGTACTTTTGGATGTATGTTGTGGGTCATTGTCCTGCTGGAGGACCTTTGACCTTCAACCCAGACTTAGCTTTCTGACACTAGGTTGCACATTTCACTCCAAAATACTTTGGTAGTCCTCTGACTTCATGATTCCTTTATTACATTCCAGGTCTCCGGTTCCTGAAGGAGCAAAACACCCCACAACATTATAGAACCTCCACCATATGTAACTGTAGGAAGGGTGTTTTTTTTCCTTATAAGCTTCATTTCTTCACCTGTAAATGTATCGCTGGTCTGCATTGCCGAAGAGCTCAAGTTGGGTTTCATCTGTCCACAGAACATTCTCCCAGAAGGACTGGTTTCTCCAGGCGGGTTTCAGCAAAGATCAGGCGCACCTTTTTAAGTCTGCCTTTGAGCAGTGGGGTCCTCCTTGGCCTTCACCGATGAAGTCCTCCTTTGTTTAGTGCGCACCACCACTTCAGGCAGCTCCAGATCAGCCGTAAGCTCTTTGGATTGTACGTGTTGTTTTTCCAACAGTTTGCACTAACCATTGAAGACTTCTTGGATTTGTTTTCCTTTTCCCACCATGTCCTGGGGGGTTCTTGACAGTTCCAAGAGCAGAGGGTTCTTGACAGTTCCAAGAGCAGAAAATGTCTAAATAACATGGTGAACGGTACTCAGGAATCCCAAGGTCTTTAGAGTTGGCTTTGTACCCCTTTGAAATTTGATATTTGGTGATAATGTCTTTTATGACAGACTCAGGCAGCTCTCTTGTCGTCACCATTGTGACATCACATTGTCGTCACCATTGTGTCGTCACATTCACAGGGAGTGAATGTGGCCATTTTAAACATTTAGAGTCATCATTCATTGGTTGATTCGAATCATGTGAGTACTGCCAATTGATCACAGGTGCGTCTAAATTTTGCTGCAATGGGAATGTGGTTCTTCTGTTCAAACTGATTTGAATTGTTTATAAGGGTGCCAATAATCATGTCCTAGCAATGTTCCAGTTTTTATACTAATTTCCAACTATTTCTTTTTAATTGGTCTTGTTTTATTTGATTCTTTTGTGTGTCAAATATGTGTGCATATATAGTCCAAAGCCATTTCACTGCACCACCCCCCCCCCCCTTTTTTTATAAGGGGTTTGAACTGCAAAGATGCCAATAATGTTGACCAGTGACCACAACTGTATTTTGATAGTGATTAGGTCATTGTTTGGGGTTCCGAGAATAATTCATACATTGCAGTCTTATCTCCAAGGAGAGGTTGGTATTGGTTATAAGGGCATTGGTTCCCCTCAACTAGATTACTATAATTCGTTGTTGTTGGGCCTCCCTGTGAAGGAGGTGACTAGATTGCAACAGGTTCCGAATACAGCAGCAAAAATTGTAAAAGGGTTAGCAGCAAAAATTGTAAAAGGGTTGTTCGGATTTGATCATGCTACCCTTGTGTTGATTGAATTGCTTTAGTTTTCCTGTGCTATTTCAGGTTCATTTTAAACTTTATGACATCAGTGTTTAAGGCCTTCAATGAGATGGTGCCTGTTTATCTGTAAACGCTTGTACAGTGTTATGTACCTGTTCCTGTATTACGATCTGAGGAGAAGGGTTATTAGTGGTCCTGGAGTTGCAGGTTATTCGAAAGTCTAGTTACCATCTTCAGGCCTTTGAGGTGCAGGCACCCTTGCTGTGAAACTCCCTGTTTAAAACTCATGTGAACCATCTTCAGGCCTTTGAGGTGCAGGCACCCTTGCTGTGAAACTCCCTGTTTAAAACTCATGTGAAGACACATTTGCTTTTACAGGCTTTTGGGGGAGAACTGCAAAGATGGGTCTTGTTTGTCAAGCATTTCTGTTTTGTACACCGCTATAAGCATTCTTGGACGTGTGGTATAGAAATGTAATGAATGAAATAAATAAATAATGAGAATGCAGCGACTTCCGTGGGAAACCCCAAATTCTCTTCTCTCTGATCATATATGGGGGACACGTAAACCATCTGGTAGGCCTTTGACAAGCTGAGCCAATGTAAATGGCTAATATGCAACGAACGGCAATCCGTTTCTCTGTCTGATTGTAATCCACTTTGATATGCACACGGAAAGCAGCACATCAAAGGAAGAAAACCCAAAGCTGTGGCTGTAATCATCCATGAGTGTAACGTCTGAGTTCATTCGATGCCCCAGAGACCAGCGATTCTTGCTATGGAAGCTGCACTAGCAAATAATTAGTAGGGGAGGAAGTGACAGACATATATGGAAGAGACTTTCACTTAAAGGCTGCTGTGGTGGTTCAGGCACAACCGTATGGTGCCGGAGATTCCAGAAGAGTGAAAGCAGTCCTTCCTTCAAATTAAAGTCACTTTTCCCTCTATTGTACCCCGATTGGTTTCTGAGCACTGAGGAGAGGCTTGTCAGTCCCCTCTTGGAAGTCTCCCTCCTCACCAGGGCAAGCATTCCTGGCTATCCCAGTCTTTCCTCACATGGTCCGAAGTCCACGTTTGGCTAGTCGCCGTTGCTCAACCTCCCCCCCTCCCCCCCCAGGAAGCAAAGAGGCAGAACATGGCCTTGCCTGTTTCCGAGCATGTGGTGACAGGGACTCCAGTCTCGGGCCAGGGGTCTGCGGACAGCGCTCTGAAACTATATTTATGTAGCTTGAGCTCAGTCCTTTCATTATAGCTTAAGGTGAGTTACGAGTAGACGCAGAAGTTATTTCACTGTCCAAGTCGATGTATTAAGTTGTGCCCGAGACAATGGAGGGAGAAGTGATTTGCCCAAGGTCACAAGGAGCAGCAGTGGCCTCAATGGTTCTCAGTCCACTGCTCTGACCACTAGGCTACTCTTCCGTTTATTTAAGACAACTGACTGGTGTATGACAGCAACACCTTCCACATGCAGCTCCATCTTTCTGCTAAGCAAATATTATTTCACAGAGGCCACGGCACAGACAACAGAATGTTTATTCATTTTTGGAAAAAAAAAAAGTATCTTTGTATGTGCATGTGCGTGTGTGCAGAGACCCCTTGGGACGTGCACTGTGGAGTAATCAGAATGATGTATTCCTGTGGAGCCGCTGCCTAAGCTATGAGGCCATGCAAAGCTGGCGTACAACGTGCTGGAGGTTGCATCTGTCAACGCGGCACATTGGAGCAAACAGTTTCAGGCCCCAGAGGGATTTTCCAGCTCAGAGTTGCAAGAAAAGAAAGTCAAGGTTGGGAAAAGTCGGTCTTAGACTTCCTTTTGCTATCCCTGTACCTCGGATGCTTTACCGAGCATGAAAGAAGCCCAGGCTTTGTTCCTTTCGTTTAGGTGAAAGATGTGAAAATGGCGCAATGGGGCAACACAGCAGACAGGAAGATAAATTCTAATTTGAGATAGCTGTGCCTTACTGTTACTGATGGTTTGATGAAATATGGGCCCTCTTTGGAATCCGTAAAGGTAGAACAGATGGTGGGGGATTAGTTAAAAGTAGAACGACCATTAATATCCAGAGCTTTAGCATTTGTGTTGGTTCATTACAAGTCGTACTGCCGTTCGTTATAGTGCTTCTTCCACGAAGGACTCATGCATCCATGTCATGGGAGAAGAGAGGAGTCTGGCAGTACAGTGGAAGAGCCTATATCAGGTTCTCTCGGCGATATTATCATACTATTGTTGTATGCTGTCGAGTTGATGCCGACTCCCGGAGACCCAGCCCCTTGGTTTTCGATTGCCAGGCCTTTCTTCTGCGCAGTACGCCTACAGCACCTGGTATTCCAAGGTACAGAGAATCTTGCATGGAGGCAGAAGGGAGGAACTAGATGATCTCTGGAGGCCTCTTCCAGCCTATTTGTCTATGATTCTAGTTGGATATCTTCCATCCCCAGCTTTTTGTGACGCGAGATGAGCCTTCTGTGGTTGACCAGTTTGAGCTCTCTATATTCTGCAGCAGAGATGCCAAGGGTGAAATATCCCAAAGAGTGAGATTTACTGCTCCAGAGACTGAGATGAAGTCCAAAGAGTGAGATTTGTTTCAGATGATGTATCCAAGGTGTAAATCTTGAAGGATTTAAATGCACTATTCTTTTGCAAATTTTTTTAAAAAGCAGTATAAAATGATATTTGCTTTTCTTTGGAGCCCCTGAAAGGATACAGACATACTGGAGGCAATATGGGTAAATTCTCCAGGTTACAAATTGCTCTCCGCTTAGTGGATGAACGTGTGTATATAGCTTTCACAGGACCTGCTTTTGTAGGTCCAAGGGAAAGAAATAGCGCAGGGAGAGGCAATATGCAGGAACGTGAGCTCCGATTTCTTCCTATTGGCTTGGCCACTTGATTTCTCTTCCCTTAGGCTCGTCTTTCATGAAAGCAGTGCTCACGATCAGTGTCCTGACTTGGAGGCTCTAATGCTTGAGAGAAGGGGCTCAAAGTGAGAAGACCCTCAAATGAGGGGGGCACGCTTCTAACGAGCAAGATTTGGCATCTCTCTTGCAGATACTTTCATGGAGATTGTTCTTTCCACTGCTCATATAGTCTGAAAACTTGAGGCTGCCATCTTAGAACATTAAATCCACAAAAAAACCATCTTCCTAGAAGTGTTGACACAGAAGGCTTTATTACTGTTGGAGGGCTAGCTCTGCTCTGGAAGGTCTGTAATGTCGAATTCTGGAGGAGACAGGGCTCCCTGCAGGCTGTTACAGCTTTTATTGGAGTCACATCCAATTTATTGTGCAGAAGCGTCCAGGCCATGTAAACTCCTCTTTCAGCTATGCTGAGGTCTGTAACGACATCTTTGAAGATACGGGATTCACAAGTTCAAATCTCAACATGGCCGACTGGACACCGCACCCTTCCTACTTGGGTTTAAAATAAGAAGCAATTGTAACAGGCCACAATAATGATGAGGTCTTTAAAGGCAGGTATATTATTTTGCTGTGGATCCTGTAAATCTCTCTCTCCATCTGCGCTGTTTAAGTGTTGGGGGCCTAAAAGGAGCCAAGGACTATTAGAAACTGTCAATTACGAGTCGGTGGCTTGGGAGTAGATGTGAAACTTTATGGGAAGAAATGTTGGTGCTAAGAGCCCTGGGAGCTTAGAGGAAACTTCCTTCTGAAAAACATGAATACTGCAGAAAGGTCCTTTTCCTTAGCTTTCATCATCTTCTCCGAGATCCCAGGATGCACTGGAGCGCTGGGGACGTGTCCTGGCAGACTGTTAAGCAATTCTTCTGTGTCACTGGTGGAGTTTGTGTGCAACTGAATTGGTGGGAACCTTTCAACTGCTCAACAGCTGTATCTCCAGACCGCTATGAGTTACTATTTCCTGTTAACCCTTTCAGTTACAACCTCATCCAAAGACAGGGGTTAAACCAGCTTTCGGATGAGCCTGGTCTATCCATCTCCAACAACAAAGCGCATGTGTTACTAAAGAAGATGACTCCTATGGGCTCGCAAGGTCCTTTACCCCTAGAGTTCACATTCTGAGTTTGAGCTATGGGTAGGTTAAGTGATTGACACAAAGGTTACAGAATAAGAAGTGAAAGTGGTGGAGGATCTGGTAAGGGGGTTTCTATGGCATTTGTGCAAATATCTCATTGTTCCAAATAAACTTCTCTCTCCTGGGAGGACTCTCTAATTTAGACGGCGTCTCCTGTTCCGACAATAAACGTGACCAGAGATATTATAGCAAGAGAGAGCCCTGAGGTCCCACATAGGTGCATTACTGAGATAATACAGCAACAACAGTGAACTTGATCGTAACGATGCTGCTGGGAACATGACTGGGAAAATAACCTGTTATTTTCTTAAAGATAATGTCTTCCCTGAAGCCTAAATAGCAGAGTTTGCTGTCAGCCCATTATCAGCGTTGATGCTGTTAAAACGTAGAGGCAGAAGCTCGGGGCCCCGCTGCTGTCCATCTCAGACAAGGGGCTGCGCTTGCGATTATCTCGTACATGAAAAAATCATGAAGCCCAAGAATAGAATTAAAATAAGTAAAACACCAGACTCCCCTCATCCTTCACTGCCTTCCCCCTGGGTTATATATAGGAAGCCGTTAATCCATCACAATTGATGACTAGGCTGAATGGACACCTAATTGAACTGCATGACCTTGGATGATTTAGATTAACACCCTGGTGTTCAACTATCCAAAATGGTCCAAAGTTACCTGAACCGTTGATTTCTCCCATTTCTCTCCCCAGTTACTAATTCCTACCTAATCTGAGGGAGGGGGGCAGTTGGTGATTTGACAATTGCTTTGTGGAATGGCGGAAGGGAGTGGAGACATGGGAATGCTGATGCCTGTCGGGCATTGTAGACCTATCTGTTCAAATATGGCACAACACTCCATTCTGTGTTCCCATGGGTTGAAAGCATGGGGTTGGAGGGCTTTCTTTTGGGGCAAGGTTTCTTAACCCACTCTGTACTCTTAAAGTAGTACTTTGAAGAGAATGTGGGCAGTGTTAGCCTTGAACAAAGATTTCTCTTTTCTGGAGTTGTGCCCCTCTCTTTCCCATGCAGAGAGAGTTTGGAGGTGGGGAGGGGAAGAGGGTGGACAAGCTCAACCCTTGAACACTGCTCCGCTCTCTCTGTAGATAGGCAGCAGGATAGAGTATGGCCTCTTCAGCAAGCCAATGTCCTGATTACGGAGTTATAGTAGCGTTGGGCCTTTGCTGGCTTGCTGAGAAGTCAGGGGACTGTGTGAGAGCCCCCACCCCATGTTCCATCGCCACCCTTCTCCTCAAAATGGTAAAACAAAACCCCTCTTGTATATACTAGCAGCAGGCCCCTAAACCTAGCAGTAATTAGATTAAGGAGCTTGCTAAATTAAGAAATCATTTCTTGAATAAAAAGGAGCATTAACTCTGCAATCCTGTTGATATCTGCCTGACTGGAGAAGTTTTGCATCCAGACTTACAGCTCACAGTCAGCTGACTGGTGTCTCGACAAGCCACATTGTAAGATAAGGAGACCAGGTTTTGCCATTAGCATGGACCTGTACTGTGGGTAGGGTTGCCAACTGGCTCCAGATGTGCCTAACAGATTTGATCCAGTCCTGGGTTTACCCCATTGCATGCAGGGACTTATAGTCTTGGTTTTCTCATGGAGTGCAATCGAGAAATCAGAACTACATATCCTTGCATGCAATAGGATAAACCCAGGACTTGATCAAGCTTGTCGGTGCATCTGGAGCCAGTTGGTAACCCTAACTATGGGGTCCAGGTGTCATAGGAACTATAATTCTTGGGAGGAATTCTTGTAATGACCACGCATTGCTGAGCCTTTGGGAGCTGTGGTGGATCAGTTAGTAATTTTGGTACCTGGATGCAGCAGAGCAGGAGCAGCAGAGGTTGACTGATTAAATCTAGAATCCTGGTGTCAACTCACAGTAAGTCAAATTAAAATGGGTGCACTTGTCCTTTAGAGGAAATCATACGTGTTCATCAACATAAACGCAGGCGGTAAAGGAAGGGAAGCATTCTCACCCAGCAAAACTAGTTTGGGTACAGAGGAAACCTTATGCTAGGCTGTCAGTGTTGCAGTGTTCAGAAGAACTCCTGGCCCAGTCTTCACGGAAAAATTTCTTCTCACTCCCTGACAGCCAAAACGATCCATCCCATGTTTCAGAGAAGACCAAAAGCAAAAAGCAGAAGTAACTGATGGCCAGATGCACTTCTGTGACCGAGCAAGCAAGGAAAATAGAGTGGTGTTTCTGCACCCGGAGGGGTCGGCCACCTATGCACGAGGCCTTCCTAATGCAGCCTCAAAACAAGGACACACTAAGATCCACGCAGGGCCGGCCCATCCACTAAGTGGCCACCTCGGGTGGCAGACCTCTGTGGGCAGCATGACACACGTGGCAAGTCATGTGCTTTGGCACACCTAGCCTGTCATTTCTGACCCTGCCGAAGCACATGGCCTGCCA
This sequence comes from Ichthyophis bannanicus, assembly GCA_033557465.1. NCBI lineage: Eukaryota > Metazoa > Chordata > Amphibia > Gymnophiona > Ichthyophiidae > Ichthyophis > Ichthyophis bannanicus. The sequence continues at coordinate 49,843,549 of CM066048.1, read as the reverse complement.
CAGGCTGCCGAGCTATTCCCCCACCCCGTTGACGGACTCGGTGGCAGCAGAGGCTTGGTATGGGTGGGGGTGCCGCGGCATGGCTCGGTTCAGCAAGTGGAGGGGTGGCACAGCCTGGGCCTCTGCCTAGGGTGTATCTTGCAGTATTTATTAGCTGACTAGGATTAGACACATATGCACACTCTTGCACAACATGACAGAGCACTAAAAAGCAGTGACAAACGTAGCAACATTGCATAATGTTAATACCTCAAGAATCATTGAACATGCTCTCACAGGCATCACGTTGTAACGTGCGCACACACACACACACGGCTTCCTTCTCCTAAGAAGAGTGGTTCACCCAGGACCAGCCCCAGAGTTGATTCAAGGTGTTTGTGCTTTAGGCAAACCTCAAGCTTTACCTGTCCCTCTGGCTGTCAGAATCCATTGATGAGCTTTGAACGCCCTGCTCTTTGCTACCCCCAGAAGCTGCCGCCCTAGGCAAATACCTAGCTTGCCTAATAGTTGGGCCGGCCCTGGATTCCCTCAGCATGCCACAGGTTTCTTTCCAGAGCCTGCTGTCATAGCTCCTTTAGTTTTCTTTAAAGCACATCTCAAAGATAAACTGCACTTTATTCTGGAGCTGACAGGGGTGGAAAAGCTCCGGGATTGTGGGTAAGAGAAAAGGCGGACAGAGGAGAAAGGAGAGGAGGAGAGAAAAATCTGAACTGAAGGAGGGGGATCAGGGGGAAGAGAGAGGGGAGGCGCATGTCTGCGTGTCCGCGCCTCTGCCTCCCCTCTCCAAGATGCCCAGGGTCTGCATTACATACTCTAACGCTGCAGAGAGACAGATTTGATGACTTGTCTGTACGTACCGCGTAAGCAGTTCCCATAAATCAGAAGAGCAATATTGTAATTTTGTTCTCTGGGATGCTCGGTAGGCAGCTACAGTATGGTTATATATTTAAAATCCAGTCAACGACAGTATGGCAAGACTGACTGTAATTGCTTTTGGTTTCTGTCAGCATTGTTGATGATTTAGACGGGCGCTGTGCTGGAATCATTCACTAAACCTATCGGAAAGCTACAGATCCATAAATACATGATTATCTGTAGCGGGGCGGAGGAAGACAGCTGACCTCTCTCATCCAGCCTTTTCAGGGTCAGGCGGTTAATTCATCACAGGAGACCTTACCAAGCTCTGCTGTCCCAAAGCAAAAGGGGAGTTAAAAGCTCTCCTTGGGACTCCATAGAGAGGGTTTCAGGATAGCCCCAATGAATATGCATGAGGCAAATATGCATCGAGTGTGTTTCTAGATCCATTTGGGGTATTCTGAAGATTTGACTGGCTGTGGGGTCACCACATGGGCAGCCTGTGGGGGATGTGAGTGGGTACAGAGCCACTCATTGATTGGCCTTATTGCATAATTGGGGGATTGGGTGTCCAAATGGCAGATGAAATTTAATGTGGGACAAGTGCAAAATTATGCATTTAGGGAAGAATAACCCAAACTCTAACGACGTGACACAAGGCTCCACATTAGCAGTCACTATTCAGGAAAAGGATCTAGACGTCATCGTGGATATGTTGACATCCTCCGTTCAGTGTGGAGCGGAAGCCAAGAACGCTACTAGACTCCACCTTGAGTATTACATGCAGTTCTGGTCACCGCATCTAAAAAATGATATAGCAGCCTTAGAAAAGGTACAGAGAAGAGTGACCCAAACGATAAAGGGGACGGAAGGATACACCTATGAGAGAAGGCTTAAAAGGTTAGGGCTCTTCAGCTTGAAGAAGAGATGGCTGAGGGGAGATATGATCGAGGTCTATAAAATAATGAGTGGAGTGAAACAAACGTAAATCGGTTGTTTACTCCTTCAAAATGTACAAAGACCAAGGGAAACGCAATGAAGCTGCAAGTGGTACATTTAAGACCGATAGGAGAAAATATTTTTTCACGCTGTACATAAGCTGTGAAATTTGTTGCTTGAAGGAAAGTTACTGGAGGAAGAGTTCATAAACCATTATTAAAGTGGACTGGGGAAAAAGCTCATGGAATCTGCCTAGCTTCTGGGATCCTGCTGGTACTTCTGACCTGGATTGGCCACTGTTAAAAATAAGATACTGGACTTGATGGACCTTTGGACTGAGCCGGCATTATGTTTCTTATAAGTCAGCGGGAGCTGAAATGCAGGGCTATTTGCTAAAAGCACAGTCACTTACTGTTAGGGCAAACTCTGGGTTACCTGGTCAGATCTTCAGTAGAAAGTCTTTCACAGCCATCACAGGATAGCCAAGGGTAGGTAGAGGGGAAAAAGGCCGGTCTTTCTAATATCCTCTCCAGGCTGCCTTTGCTAACAGGCAGATGGGTACTGAATAGAATAACTGGGTAAGATGGGTACGTCTGGGAAAATGAAACATGAAGTGAACTGTAAGATCCCTGCCCCACCCATATATCATAACATTCACCCCAAAGGGCTGTCTCTCTGACAGATGCATGTGCTGGGCAGGCAGGCGAGTGAGAACTAATGGGACAGTCTCCAAGCTTGCACGGAAAGCACACTTACTGCAGTTAGCGACTGGGAGCCAATGGAGTTCCAGCAGCAGCACCCCCAGAGGAAATCACAAGAGACCCTTGAAGGCCACATAATAAATTATAGCTAGGGATGAAATCAGATCCATGGGAATCTGGCCCCTCTGGACGCAAATCACTGCCGAAGTCACTCCCTGGGTAGCAGCAATCAAGGCACCTGCTTGATGTGGTATCTCCCTGGGGGTTACCGGAGTGGGAGGGGGGAGGCATTGGCAAGCTGTGACAGTCCTGGCATTGCCCCAGTGCGTCTATGAACTTGCTGTTCAAGCTTTGAGAGAGACACAAGAAGGACACGTCCGTCAGTGCACTGGACCAGCTCACCTGTTCTCAGTGACCCAGACTCGAGTCACTACGATGCACCTCAGTCAGTGTTTCCGAGTTCTGTAAAGTGGGAAGAGAAGGGTTTCCTGTTTTCGGACAGCTTTTTTTTCCCCATATTTTGCTTTAGCTGGAGCCTTTTCCGCTTTCACCACCTCTTATGTTTCCCAAGAGGTAGCTAGAAAAATAAAGTGGAGATAGAGGTGTAACGTCACCTTGCCATCATAGCTGCTGATGCTAAGTGGCCTTATGGAAGGAGACTTTGAAATATTGGCCCTGAGGAAATACAGGTTTCAGAAGGATTTAGACAAGTTCCAGAAGGAAAATCCATAAACCATTATTAGCTATGTAAACTTGGGAAAGCCACTATTTATCTCCGGATATCAAGAATAAGGAATGGAGGTGCTCCTTGGGATCCTGCCGGGGCCCTGTGACCTGACTTGGCTGCCGACAAACAGGATACTGAGCTTGATGGATCTTTGGTCTGAAGACATCTTATGTCCTTAAAAGTGTCCACAGTTTTGAATAATACTTTATGTATAGAAACGCAAAATAGTTTTGAGAAACGTGGTTCTTCCTCAGTTTGAGATATCTTGTATTGGTCTAAGATAAGAATTATCCGAACAGGATGTTGTATAGATCTGCAAGGTCCTGATGGTGCTGGCAACAGCAAAGAACCCAGTTATGCTAACTGCCATGATGTCTTCTGGCAACAAATTCCACCAATTAATTGCCCGCTGAGTGAAGAAATACTTTATACATTTTCATGGAGAGTTCCCTTGTCTTAGTACTGTTCGAAAGGATAAACAACTGTTTTTCATTTATTACCTATGTTACTCACTTGGATTTTATGGACCTCTGTCACATCGCCCCTCAGACATCTCTTCTCTAGGCTGCAGCCCTAACCTCTTTAGCCTTTTCCCCCTATCCCCTTTATCATTTTCGTTGCCTTTCTCTGTACCTTTTCTAAGGCAGCGACCAGACATGCACATAATACCCAAGGTGCAGTTGGAGCATGGAGCGATACAGAGGCATTAGAATATCCTCTGCTTTATTCTCCATTTCTTTCCTAATAATTCCCAGCATTCTGTTTGCTTTTTTAATCGCCACTGCACACCGCGAAGAGGATTTCAACGCATTAGCAACGATGACGCCTAGATCCTATCCTTGGGTGGTGACCCTAATTTGGAACCTAGCATTGTGTATCAATGGTTTAGGTTATTCTCGGGGCTTTTTCTGAGGGGTCACTCCGTGGTACCGAGTGTCGGCACTTCTTTGCTAGGAAAAAGACGCAATATATATATATATATTACTTTCCACATGTCTGCATTAAATTTCATCTGCCATTTTAAAGCCTAGTCCCCTGGTCTTGCCAGGTCTTCCTGCAACCCCTTACAACCTGCTCGGGATTTAACTACTTTGAATAATTTGGCGTTATCTTCAGATTTGTTTTCATGTCCAGATCACTTATAAATTTGTTAAACACTAGCTCCAGTAAAGACCCTGGAGGAATTACCTTATCCACCTTTCTTCATTGAGAAAATGAACCATTTAGTCATATTTTCTGTTTCTTATCTCTTAGCCACATTTATAAAATGTTTGAGGATGTGTGTTCATTCTCCGATGCATTTTTTTCTCTCTTGAGACCCACAGGGGAGCCTGGCAAGAAAATCCAGCACATTCATGCTTGAGAGTAAGGGAGAGAGGTAGTAAAGGGTTTTCGACATTTTGCATGTATGGGAAAAATGCCGAATACATCGGTCCCCGGGAGACGATGCACTCGGCCATTGGCCTTGCACTAATGACTCCAGTGTTTTTGAAGCTTCTAACAGAGGTTAGAGTCCCTCCTCTGGGAAGGGAATTTTTCCCATCATTGTATGCAGAGTCTGGGAATGTGAATTTGGTCCTTGTAGTTGACCTTTGGTGCAGAGGTTGTTTGAGAGAAACAGTTACAAATTTCCTATTGCCACTTTCCTTATTTACTGCAGATATTTTCACAACAGCCCCTTCTGCTTTGCATGCAACACACACGACAAAAAAAAAATGCCGCAAGTTCCCATCTAAATCAGATTCATCTAGCAGTGAATTGTGGGCAGAGCCGGGGATTAGGACTGATGCTCAGGGACATAAATTGACGTGTCAGAGTTTCGCTTGCTGGATTTTCCACTGTAATTCACTGCCCCTCCCTCTCCTGGAACCAGGCTGCAGTTCAAATATGTCTGAAGCCAGAATGAATGTTGCAGCATCACATAGTCACCTGCACCCCTTCCACCCGTCACCTGGAGTCAAGCCCAGCGGAAGTGCTGCACGCATGATTCACCCTGCAAGTAGTTCCTAGAGCCCAGTCATTAAAAGCCAGCAGCAGGTTGGAAGGTGCGATTCCTGCAGGAGGGGGTAGAACAGGACAGGAAATAAATCCTCTGTCTAACAGGAGGAGCTCTGGGGCTTTGTTAACTGTTTCCTAGCGCACTGGTTAATGCCTTCCAGCTAAAAGTTTCCACCTTACCTCACGTCAGTCTAAAGAGGCAAATCCAGGTCTGGGATGGGGTTTTTTTTATTATTTTTTTACATTTTTCCAAAGGTTCAGAAAACAGGATTTGTACAGAACCATTAACACAACAGTAAATCAACCAGAATTCCTGTAAAGTCTCAGTATTCCCTAACATATGAACATCACAACAGACAGTAGCAAAACGGATCATGAGGCGGTGTGGGGGGGGGGGGGAGGTGGGCAGAGAGGACTGGGGGAAAGGCAGGGAAGGGGGGCAGGAGAGCAAGCATCTCAGGAAAGAGGAAGGAAGAGAGAAAGAAAGAAAAGGAGGAGGAGGGGTAATAGGAATTGGGGTCAGCCCATCCACTAGGTGACTGCCTGGGTGGCAGACCTCTGTGGATAGCATGGCACAGTACCCGCGGCAGGCCATGTGCTTCGGAGGGGGGTCAAAAGCGGCAGGCCATGTGTGCCAAAGGACATGGCCTTCTGTGGGTGCTGTGCCACCACCATCAGACCTTCCCTTCTCCATCAACAGAATCAGCCGCAGGAAAGGGGGGGGGCAGAAACACTTGAGGAGACCCTGCTACAAATAAGAGGAAAGGTAGGAAAACAGGGACTTGCCCTGGTCCCTCAAGAACTCTGACCTACATTTACCAATCCACAGTCCCACTATAGAATAGTTACTCATCTCTAGGCAGGTCGGAGTCACCCCAACCACACAAGTCACCCTATGCCCTCCCGCTCCCAAGCAGAATCAAAGAGCAACTGGACTGGAGCCCAGATCTTTTCAAAACTGTCCAAGCATCCTCTCACATGAGCAATGTCTTGCTCAAGCTTTGTGATGTGTGCAAGTTTTTTGATCACTCCAGTAGAGTCAATGCCATTGGGTTTTTCCATTTTGCAGTCACACAGGACAGGACTGCTAGACATAAAAAGTTAGCGACATCACAACGATCTAAGCAAACAGCAGGTGGACCCTCGGTAAAATCCAGCAACAGCAAGGCAACATCATTAGACAAATCCCTCCCCTTAAGATGGGAGCAGATCCTGTCAACCTGCCCCCAAAGGGACTGCACCCTCTCACATTCCCACATTACATACAGGAGGGCACCCCCTTTCACCACATCCTTTTCAACAGTCAGCAGAGTAAGCTGTGTTCAGTGTCCGAAGTCTGGTAAGAGTGAGGTACATCCTAAACAAAAGTTTATACTGAGAATCAAGGTGCGATTGACAAATCAACATTTTTGAGATTTCTCCCAAAGCATTATCCAGTGCTCCTCTGACCAAACCCTCCCCAAATCCCACACCCAATTGGATTGACAGTGATGCTGCTCACCAAGGCTTTGCATAAGGATCTGATATAATTGTGCGAAGTGTCCACAGCCCTTACGGGGTTTTAGAAGGAAAGCCTCAGTCAGATGCAGTGTAGCTAAGTGCCGCACCCTGTTTGACCTGGGCCTTCCTGCCATTCCATATAAAATGGGCACTTGACCTATGCAGATTGCAAAAAAGGGTGTCTGGGTTCCAACAGGGCAGCATCAAAAACATATAGAGGAAGGGGGTAGTGTCGTGACCCTCGCCTGGGCCAAAGGCTTACAGGCATGGGCTGCCAATGTTTGTCCTTAAATAAAGAGTTGCTATCCTTGTCTCCAGCAGGGAATTCTGGGACTTGTAGTTGATTCTTTTACTCAAAGACAAAGTAGTGTGAGACCATTGGTTTTTAAGGCAAAACAAGAATTTTTATTTAGGTTCCCATAAGCACTAAGGTTCAACGCAGACATAAGGATTATTCTCCAAGTAAATAATAACAGAAAACATATGCAACTGGAACTGAAGAAACTGAAAGAACCTTTAAACATGTGCAGCTGTTTTATCAAAAACATTTCAGCAAGTAAATCACAGCTTCCTTTGTTCGTCCAGCACAGCTAAATTTCTTCACATATCATGTGCTGCTTTGGTTATCAAACTCTAGGTTAAGCAAGGGTTCTTTACCTTAGAAGAAGTTCTTGGCATTCACATGGCTAGGTAAAACCCTGCTTTTCAAAAAGCTTCTTCTGTTAACACTTTTTTATCACCAACTTTCAAACTTCCTTCTTACACAAAGAACAGTCCATAGGAGACTCCTCAGTAACAGAATCCTGCCCAAAAGAGTCAATTTGCATTTCTTCCTGTGCTAAGAAATGCTTGTCTGTCTCTGGGTTTTCATTAACTCCTTCAAGCTTACTGTTCTGTAGGAACTTCTGAATTTCCTTCCACCGCTGCTCTCCCTGATATGGAATATTTGTACCTTGAGAGTGGGACTTCTTCCCTTGGATCAATTGCCTCAATGCTTCAATCATGTTCAACTCTGGTTCTCTGCCCTCGGATGGGTTCTGGTCACTTCCAGTTGTAACCGTATTCACCCACCTTCTGGCAGCTTGAATTCTCTGAGCTGGTTCACGAACACTCTGCACTGCAATCTGATCCTCGTTGTCAGCAACTCTCCCAGCCACCCATCTGCTGGTTTTTGAATTAAGAGTACCTCTCTTACAAGGACTACTTCCTCTGTTGCTGCTTCCTTTCTTGCTGGAGCCGTTCTCCAACTCGAAGTCAAACTTCCCACTTCTCCTTTTCCCCTCCTCTGAACAGGGCTTATAAAGCTGTTTCCTAACTAACACTCCCCTGTCTCTGCACAGGTGATTATCATTACCCTCCAAGCCTGCACTTATGTTAGAGCTTGGGTGTGGCTTGGCTTCAGCAACTACGTGCTTCTTTCCTTTGCCTGCAGTCTGAACCCTGTGAATACCTTGCCTGTCTCTCACCTTAAAGGCATATTCACTGTTTTCTTCTGTTTCCATCAGCTCAGCACAGCTCTCAACATCACAGTAGGTCATTCATTTTGTTCTTGTTAATTCTAGTGAGTAGGGATGGGCAAAAAACTCACCCTGTAGCTTTTCACATACTCTTCTGAGCAATGCCTGGAAGTGAACCTGAAAGTCTATCAAGCCTGGTAGGGATCCCGAGTCTCAAAGAAGACAAAAATTCCCCTTCCTATTTATGGAAATCTTAATCTTAATGCATCCTCTAACCCAGAGGGTAAGTTAAAAGGGAGAAGTACTGATTTTCCATGAACATGCAGGAAGTAAGTCCTCATATATGGGTGACGTCACCGACTAAGCCCACGTGGAACGCTCCCCATCTTCCACTGGAAGCTTTTGGGAGCTGCACCGTGGCACCATCTTCTCCAGTCTCCTTTTCTCCATGGAGCCTACAGGACATATCCTGCAGTAGCAGAAAAATTCTTCTCTGTTACCTCTTGGTTACTGTCTGTTAGTTAGCTCCCAGCCGAGATATATATATATATATTATTTTTTTGTTGTTGTTTTAAACCCTATAGCCTTGGAGGGCTGCCGAATATCTTCCGTTGGGCCTGTCAACATAGAATCCCTGTCAGAGGTATCCGCACTAGTGGTTGAAGTTTCAGAGGATTTGGTACTGGAGGAACGCTTGAGGGCACTCGAGGCTCACATGGCGGCGGTTCTGGCCTTGCAACATGCAGGCCCTGCCATGGCTTAGGCGTCATCACCGCACTCCATCCAGACCATTTTGGAGACCCATGCGCTGCCGGCAGAGATGGGCGCATCAGGGGTGGGGGAGATCGGAATCAATGCTGCTTCCAATGGCAATCTCCTTATCGAGTGTATCAGTTTCTGAGGTGCCAGGGCACCCCAATCACATGTGGAGAGTTACGAGTCTCACCACCGCCCGCCCTCTCTTCACAACTGGAGCAGGCAGCAGGAGGAAACCTGGCATTACTTTGATTTCCTCTCAGAGTCTGAGTCGAAGGATTGGAAAACCGAAGAGGGATCGGCCATCTCAGACGGGTGGTATCCTGACCTGCCTTCGGACCAATCCCCTCCATATAAGCAGCACAAGTCTCCCCTGGAGGACATGTCCTTTCAGGATTTCATGAGGGATAAGGGTCCCCAGTTTCAGCCAGCAGCTGGACTCAGTGTATTGTTTCCAGAAGACACCGGGCTTTGAGAAGCCCCAGCTGCCGCATAACTCCATAGTGGTCAAGTCAGCCCTCAAGTGCATAAAGAACACCAAGTCTCACTCCTTGATACCCCTGGGGCAGGAGGGGATGCTACCAGGGCTCCATGCTGATGGCCCAGATCCTGTTCTACCAGCTTTATATGAGCGTGTTCCTGAAGGACATCATGCTAGACCTGGCAAAGTTTGCTGCCCATGTCCCTCCTGACCGCCTTGATTCCTTCCATGCTCTGATAGGCCACAGCAAGGATTGCTCTGAGTATGCCATGTGAGCCATGTATGATGCCTTTGTGCCCGCCTGCAGAGTGGTGGGGATGGGCATCAGTGCCCGATGACTTGCTTGGTTCCAGTCCTCTGACCTGGAGCAGTGGGTCCAAGACAAACTGGCCAGTGTCCCCTGTACTGGGGAGAACCTGTTCGGGAAGCCAGTCAAGGAAAAAGTGGGTAAGCTCGGGAAGGAGCACGTGATGCTCTCCAGGCTCTCGTGGAAAATCCTGGAGTGGAGGGATAGCCTAATGGTTAGAGCACTGGCTTGGTAACCACTAGCACTCCTTGTGAAACCCTCCATTGCCTTAGGAAAATCCAAGTTATCAGTGTCCCTTTTTAATGGACATTACCAAGTTTAAGTTACAATGTAAACTGCTTTGACTAAAATGATAAAGTGGTATAAAAAAAAACCCTGTTAAATAAATAAATAAAATCACAGATCCCACGCATAAAAAGTACCAGGGTAAGAAGGTACTATCTGGTGCCCCAGAGCACCCAGCTGAAGGCGCAGGCCCCCCGCCAGCAATAGAGGGAGAAGCCTCAGAAAGCCCAACCAGCCTCACAGCCCAAACAGGGGACAGGCTTTTGACAGGTTTCTCAGGAGTATAGCCAATCATCCGATACCTGCTGGAGTTCTTCCTCAGTTAGGAGGGTGGCTCATCCATTTTGCCAACAGGTGGCCTCTATTCACCTCAGATGCCTGGGTTCTGCAGCTTGTCCAGCAGGGCTACTGGCTGCGCTTCGCCCAGGTGCTGCCGCCTCTCATTGCCCAGGGAGAGTACCCCATTAATCCCTCGCACTGAAGCCTGTTGCAGGAGGAGGTCACCATTCTGCTGTCAGACCTTACCATTGAGCTGGTTTCGGAGGCTCAGGTCGGCAAAGGGATTTACTATAGGTACTCCCTGGTCCCCAAAAAGACAAGACAGGAGGGTTTAGACCCATTCTAGACCTCCTCAACCTCAACTAGTTCCTCGTGCGTGAGCGATTCAAGATGGTCTTGCTGGGGACGCTGCTCCCGTATCTCCTAAAAGATGACTGGCGATGCTGCTAGGATCTCAAGGATTCATACACACACATTCTGATCCACCCAAGTCACAGAAAATACCTCAGGTTAATGCTGGGAAATCAGCACTACCAGTACGGGTGCGCCCCTTCGGGCTCGCTTCAGCACCTTGGGTCTTTACCATGTGCCTTGTGGTCTAGCCTCCCACTTGTGCACCATGGGAGTCTTCATCTTCCCCTCCTTAGGCGACTGATGGACGTGGTCAGTGACGTTAATGCCACACCATGGCCAGGTGGATGCTGAAGATGCTCAGCCACATGGCCTCTACCATGCAGGTTACTCCCTTGGCTTGCCTTTTTATACAACAGGCGCAATGAATCTTCTGCACACAGTGTAAGCAGGCCATGGGCCACCTCCAGGACAGGGTAGTGGTCACTGCTTTGCTGGTGAAGTCCCTCGGCTGGTGGTTGGAGCCACTGAATCTGCTTCGAGGCCTCCCATTCCAGGCAGAGTTCCCCCCGGGGCAACTGACAACCAGTGCAACCAAGCTTGGGTGGGAGACTCATCTGGACAGCCTGCAGACATAGGGCCTATGGTCTGAGTAGGAGAGCTTGCACCAGATAAAACCAAGTTGTGCGCCATAGCAAATGCCCTCTGGGCCTTCCTTGCACACCTGGTGAATCAGGTAGTCCTGATCCAGACAAATAACCAAGTGGCAATGTTCTATGTCAACAAACAGTGGGGTATGGACTCATACCTCCTCTGCTGGGAAATGGTCTGGCTGTGGAAGTTTGCACTGGAACACAAGATGGAGCTCCAGATGACTTACCTGCCCAGGGAGCTCAACATCCTAGTGGATCAGCTGAGCAGAGTACTCCAGCCACATAAGGGACCTTAGAGAGGTGGTGGAGCAAATCTGGGAGTGGGACACCCCCACAATGGGCCTCTTTGCCACGTCACAGAACTCTCAGGTGGGCCAATTCTCCTCCTACACTGGGTGGTGGGTCTGCTTTATGCCTTTCCCCCCCAATTCCCCTTGTGGTGAAAAATCTGCTGAAACTCCAGGCCAACAAGGGCACTATGATCCTCATTGCCTTGTACTGGCTTTGCCAGCCTTGGTTTCTCCTGCTGCTCCTCCATCTCTCTCGGAAGGAGCCTCTCTATCTGGGCTCTACCCTGATCCCATCTCCCAGGATGGGGTGTAACAGGGTCCCCTCAATGTCCACTCCTTTGCCCTCACAGCCTGGCTGCTGAGCAGTTACTCCGGTCGGAGCTTAATCTACCTGACGGCATCACAGATGTTCTTTTAGTGCTGCACAATGACTCAACACGTCAGGCTTATGCATTTGTGTGGCGGAGATTCGCACTTGCTGCATGGACAGGGGACTGGATCACTTCTACATGGTGGATCGCTTGCTAGAGTATCTCCTGCATCTCTCAGACTCAGGGCTGAAGTCCAACTCTGTCCGGGTCCACTTTAGCACGATCAGCAGCTTCCATCTTAGCTTGGGGGGCAGGGCCATCTTGACTCACCTGCTGGTGGCCCGATTCTTGCGTGGCTTGTTTCTCTCGGCTCCCATCAAGCCCCCTACAGTGGCTTGGGATCTCAACGTGGTCCTTACACAGCTCATGTAGGCTCCCTTTGAGCGCTGGACTCTTGCCTTTTAAGTACTTGATCTAGAAGGTCCTGTTTTTGGTGGTGGTCACATCAGCCTGCCATGTCAGTGAGTTTCAGGCTCTGGTAGCCCATCTGCCTTACACCAGGTTCCACCAGAATTGGGTAGTCTTGCGAAAGCACCCACGATTTCTGCTGAAGGTGGTCTCAGAGTTCCACCTCAATCAATCAATTGTCCTGCCAACTTTCTTCCCAAGGCTGCATATGAACTAGGGGGAAGCAGCGCTGCACACGCTGGATTGTAAGCATGCCTTGGCCTTTTACGTAGGCCGCACTAAGGCCTACTGGGGTCCACAGAGCTGTTCGTCTTATTTGACCCTAGTAAGTTTGGGACGGCTAATCTCTCTAAGCTCACACTGACGTTGGTAGATTGCATTGCCTTGGCGTATTCAGAGGCCAGACTGAGCCTCGAGGTTCATATCACGGCTCATAACATTTGAGTCATGGCTGCTTCTGTCGCTAATCTGCACTCGGCCTCTATGGAGAAAATCTGCAAGGCTGCCATGTGGTTTTAGGTCCTCGTGTTCACAGCCTACTATTGTCAGGATGGGGATTCCCAATGGGACAGAACTTCAGCCAGGCTGTGCTCCAGCACCTGTCCATCCAGACTGCCTGCAAATGTTGACTAAGCTCAGTGCACTGTACACTGAGGATGCTGAATCGGCGAAATCCCTAGAGGGTCCACTCTCTTAGTCTCCAGTTTGTTGCCCCTTCGGGTTTGGATAGCCTGTAGTTTGGGAGTCCCATACGTGAGGACTTACTTCCTGCTTATTCACGGAGAAAGCGTAGTTAATCACTGGTAGCAGGCATTATTATTAATGAGCATTTATTAAGTGCTACCATGTGTACACAGTGCTATATGGACACAGAAAAGACAGTCCCTGCTCATCAGGCTTACAGTCTAAAAGGACGGACATACAGTAGTACAAAAGGAGAAGGACAAAAGGGGCAATAAGGATCTGAAACATAAGGCGATCTCAAAGAGGTGTGTCTTGAGCCTAAACCTGAAGATGGTGGGGGAAGGTGTTCGCTGTGAACAGCATAAGAACATAAGATATGCCATACTGGGTCAGATCAAGGTCCATCAAGCCCAGTATCCTGTTTCCAACAGTGGCCAATCTAGGTCACAAGTACCTGGCAGTTTCCCCAAAAGACACAGGTTCCACAATGCTTGTACTGGGTCAAGCATTGATATCCTGGGTCCCTTCTTAATAATGGTTTATGGACCTTTCCTCCAGGAACTTGTCCAAACCTTTTTTTAAACGCGGCTACACTAACAGCTTTTACTAAATCCTCCGGTAGCAAATTCCAGAGTTTAATTACACGTTGAGTGATAAAAATATTTTCTCTTATTAGTCTTAATAAGTTACCCTGTAGCTCCATTGCATGTCCCCTAATCTTTCTATATTCTGATGACATAAACAATTGATGTATGTTAAGCCATTCCACTCCATTTATTAATTTATAGACCTCTATCATATCTCCCCTTAGCCGTCTCTTTTCCAGGTTAAAGAGCCCTAACCTTTTAGCCTCTCTTTATAGGGGTATCCTTCCATCCCCTTTACCATTTTGGTGGCTCTTCTCTGAACCTTTTCTAATAACACTATATCCTTTTTAAAATACGGTGACCGGAACTGCATACAATATTTAAGGTGCGATCGCACCATGGAACGATATAGAGGCATTATAATATCCTTTCTTTTATTTTCCATTCCTTTCCTTATGATATCTAG